>PVJO010025720.1:0-22268 GCA_004026905.1 Hystrix cristata
ATTTCTCCAACTAGTTTCAGTTCACAGTAGTGTTAAGTTTAGCAGCTCCTTGTGACACCTGCTCTGCCTTTGCCAAATTTTAATTACACGCAGCTCTGCTCAGGAAAAGACAAGCATTTTTCTGCATTAGGTGGCGAGAGAGATGCTGATTGCCTAGGGACTAGAATGAATTCAGCAAACAAACCTTTGCTTCCTAAAAAAGCTAGCAGAAAGTCACCAATAAAAAGGAGCATACAGAGAAAGACCATCCCTCAAAAGAAATATGGCATGAGTGTTTCTTGCTGGATTTTGAATAGCCTACTTAATCTGCACTAGGTTAAACTCCTTTGAGTAGAAAAAGATACTATCTATTAAGGAAATTTATTTAATATGACATAGTATTCCCTTTGGGGGACAAAAGAAAAGGGAATGAAACACTCTTGGATCATTCCCACTGGCTGTGCAAATCCTGACACCATGACATGATGTAAGAGCGAGTCTCAGAAAGAAAACAGAAATAGGGGTTATGGGTTAAAATTTTAATGAAAAAAATGCTGAAGCTGAGTAGTCAAAGGTTGAATCACATGCTACAGTTTCTTTAGTTTTTGCTCAAAGGAAACAAAATTTTTATAGTCATTTAAACAGCTACCTTTATTATGTCATTTCTTTCCTGTTCAGAAATAATAAACTAGCAGATGGTAGATTGTCTATCGAATAAACAATAACATTTAAAATAATACTTGATTCAGAACCAGCGAAGGTTATACACCAGCCTGTGTGTCCATCCTGTTCTTCCGAGGAAGATAGTAAATTGTTTTAGGTGGCTAGAGGGGGGATGATTGAGAGGAAGACTTAATATCCATGTCACTTAGTTCCTCGCCCCATCTGTTTCCCTACAATAAACAGCAGTGCGGGTTGGAGACCCGGCTTAGTGGTAGAGCACTTTGCCTAGCATGCCCAAGGCCCCAGGTCAAACTCTAGTACTAGAGAAATAAAACAAATATACAGCAATAAAAATAATTTAAAAGCGGAGCTCACTATTTGCGTTATAGTTCAGAAACTGCATTTTATTCCATAACCAGTTTTGAGAATAGAAGAACTCAAGTGATACCATGAGTGGTTCAAGTGTTAAAGAATAAAAGAAAATAGGTCAAAAGAGTAATTCCAAATGCTCGTGGGACCCAGTAAGGTAGCTGGTGTGTGTGAGACCATAATTGAATGGTGGGGCCTGAAGACAGTCAGATTCAGATTGTTAAGAAATCAGTGCACTCACCAAACAAGAAAAATTTGTAGCTGGTGCCCATTAATGGGTGTTAGTTCATTATCCCCCCGGGGCATGCCAAATAAATAGAAGAATAAACAGATGTTTGATTTATAAAAAGTACCTTGAGCATCCTACCCGATCCTAGAAAATGACTTTCCAAGCTTCAAGCTTGGAAAGCTCCTGTGTGACTCTCTACCAGGGGTTGGGGAAGGGTTCCTACAGGAGGAGATATTTGACCTAGAAATTGAAGAACTTGTAATATTTTACTAGCTCCTGAATTGGGATGTGCAAAGGGGCACAAGTAAAAGGACAAGAGTCTTTTGTGTTCGGGAATAGCAAATAATCTAGAGTAATAAGTAGTGATAAATGAGGCTCGGAATATAGGCATTGCACTGAGGCACTGCAAAGGGACGTGTTCGATGACATGTCAAGGCACTGGTCATGTCAAAGTCTCTGGCATACTTGGCGAACATTGAGTTCTAAAGTCCTTTGTCTTTCCTCAGGGACATTTATAAAATAAAGAAATGTCAGGTAAAGAGGAGGCGTCTATGTTACCTGCATTGCCCTCATTTTACTGAAGGGCAAATGGGGTCTAGGGCTTGGACATAGATTGTTCAAAAGTACACAGATACAAGAACTAGGATATTCATTTTACTACCCCAAACTACCCATCCTTCTCATCAGGTTTCAGTCCAATTTCTCTTTGGATGGCTGTTATATTTTGATTTCATTTTTGTTGCTTTAAAAGTTCTTAGGCAAAGCTATATACCACTTATAAAGTACTATGTCACTTTCTGCCAATGAAGCCAACAGGGCTTGCTACTCTGCACTCTCCAGGTGTGAAGAAAGACTCTTCCGTGGGGTTGTAGCCAGCTTCTGCTATCTTAGGTGAGCTGTGCAAATGATTTCAAATACATTGTACATTGACTATGACATGTCTGTCACCACAACCTTGGACACATTGATTTACATGTAGTCATTTCCCTTTTCTGTGAAGATTCATTTTCTAATCATGAGTTGTTTCCCCCAGTTTGCATCTAGACAAGTTTGACTTTATTCAAAGGTGAAGAGACAGGTAGGTAGGTGATGAGCTTTGAAGTCCAGCCACAGTGAAGATTCTAATTCATAAACCTGGGCCCATTCCTTAAGGGTCTGCTATAGGCATGTACATAATAACAGCAAATCTTCAGTATTGATTATAGTTCATATCACTAGCAAACGACCCTCCTTTTCTCCTTTAAAACATTTTTCTCTAAATTTTACTTTTATTATGTTTATAAGGCCATCCTTAACACTTTGCTTTTGAGTTTGGTTAATATACCTTTCCGACATAGGACTTTTAAGTGCAATTAGGCCTTCTGTTTCTGAAAGAGATCACACATTAAACAGGTAACTCATTAGTGGGGATTAGTGTATCTAATTCACCCACTGTATTAGTTTTCTAATGATACATAATGAATTACCACAAATACAGTGACTTAACGCAGCATCAACTTACCAGTTTATAGTTCTGTAAGTCTGAGGTATGACAAGGCTCAGGTGATTTCCTGCTGAGGGTTGCACAGAATTGCAATCGAGGTATCCACTGGGTTAAGTTTTCATCTGGAGCACTGACAGTAGAATCTGCTTCCCGTTTTTTTCAAGTTGTTGGTAAAATTCATTTCCCTCCAGTTGTAGGACATAGGTCTGATTTTCTCTGTTGGCTTTCAGCTAAAATACTTTCAGTTCCTTAAATTTTCCCATATTCTTTCTCGGGTTTTTTCCTCCTCCTTGAAATGCATAGCAGCTAAGTCCTTCTCAGGGTGCAAATCTCTCACTTCCCCTTTTGTTTTCCTCTTGTACTATTAGCTGGCAAAAATTCCCAGCTATTAGATGTTTGTGTAATTGAAATAATCTCAATTTTAAGAGGCAAGACCCTATTAAAGACATGGAACTCTCTGCGTTTCGACTGTGACACGAAATAGAAAATTTTCCATGATGTGATCCAGTTCTTTACTCTTGGAACTGCACCACCTACAGGGTCAATGATGGATCGAGGACGCTGTTTGGTTGTCAGACAGAGTGAAGGGAAGAGAAAACATGTTGAAAGGTGTGCAGGGTGAGACCAAAGAAAATTTTTATATTTTCTGCTTCTTAAATTTGCCTTGGATTGGCCCAGTTTACAATGTAATCAAGTAGCAGAGCTGCAGAATATCTGATAATTTGGTATGAGTGATCTTTTCTGAGACATACATTTATATTGTTATGAAAAGAGTGATAGTAATTTTTTCCTGCAGAGTCTCTCAATGGCTATGAACCACTGATAGAAGAGGAATAAGAAGGTCATTCTGCCAGCCCTTTGTAACAAAGACGTATACTCGAAATAAAAGTATAAATAATGTTTGCTTACCATGACACAGTCCCTTTAGGCTAAATATATATGACCTACAGATGACAGCAAAAATTTAAAAAATCAACTTTTTTATAAGGTTAAGGAGGATAACTGTAACAAGCTACTTTAAGGAATTCTTAACTGTTACTTCAAACTGCTAAATCCACTTGTGGGCATAAGACAAGCAGTAGCCTGACTGGCCTAGCATAAAAGTGAAGAATAGACTAGTTATCGTTAAAACAGAACCAAGATCCTCAAAACAGAGATTTGTAACTGAACCTAAATTCAGAAACTAGAACCCAAATGACAAATGTATGTGTATTTTCCAAAGTGGACTGGATACACTGTGCCAGTCCTGTTGGTCCTTTACTAAAGAACCAACTCTCTCGTTTACTAAATTTTTTCAGAGTTGCTATAACCAAGTGCTACATCTTCCTTTGCTAAGGACATAGAAAGGGCCAATCCACTATGCTGTGAATAGTCATTTAGTCCCAGCCCATAGGTAAGGTTTAAATTTCTGACTTTTATCTTTCTGCCTTTCGTTTTTACTTGCCTCTTCCCTCTAAGCAGCATACTTACAATGAATGTTGAGGTGTTTGTTTTTGTGAACATTTTTATTTTCTGTGGAGTTTCACTGCCCGTGGATATGAAACATTAGAGCATGTAGTAGCTATCGAGATGATATCTTCCTTTGAATAAAGGCAGAAATATAAATTTGAACTCTTACCTTCAGATTTTTAAACTTTTTTCTGCTGCCATACCAAATTATTTTTTCTTTTTTAAGTGCCCCAAATGGTTTTAAGTTATTATAAAATACTTTACAACTTAGACCATATTGAAATGGCATTTTATGACTTTTGTGAGTGGTAGTAAACCACATTTCAGTGATCTTGTTTTATAAGTCACAATGCATTTTTTAAGATGAGATACCGATTCATTCCACACAATGTAGTTGGTGCTATAGATGATAAATATCACACAAGAGAGAGAAGGTTCTCTAACTGTAAAATATTTCTTCCCTTGTTTCAATGGGAAGAATGAATAATTCATGAAAAGGTAAAACCAAGAACGTGTATACTTGTATTCTGTGAGATCAAAAGCAGCAAACATCAGCTGCAATATCAAACTAGCAAGCAATTATTACCTGTTTTTCCATGGGACCAAAATAAAGTCTCCAAAATGCGCTTCCGTTTTTATATGCTCCATTTCTTCCTACTTCCTCTTCAGCTAGGACTTCTTTGCCATGAGTTCACAGTGATAAATTGACGTTTACTTCTTTTATGGATAGGAAATGTGTTATATATTCCCTAAAAGGTCCAAATACTACTTAATCACTGTGAAGAAAACCTTCAAAATACTATCTAGGTAATCATCCTGTTACCAGGGTAATTTTTTTCCCATACTTCCTCAGGTATGGGCTTTCTATATTACCTCCAATGAATCCTGAAGTTATGGTTTGTATCTAGATGCCCCTCAAATCCTCGTGTAATTGTAGGTGGGACTTCTAGAAGGGGATCTGATTGTGAGGGCATGATATCCATCAGTGCATTAGTCCACTGATGAGTTCCTAAAATGTGATGTTATAAATGGGAGATGAAATGTAGTTAGAAGAGGTGAGTCCCTGGGAACACGACCTGGAAGGGTTTGTCTCCTCTTCTCTTCCCCTGATGTCACTCTCCGTTTCCTGAGGCCATGCCATGAGCTGTTCCTTTTCTACTAACCTCTCTGCCATGCTGCCCTGCCCTGAAGCCAGCTGACTATGGACTGAAACCTCTACAAACTGTGAGCCAAAATAGACCTTTCCTCTTTGGAACTATGTTTGATATTGTGTCTTAGTGATGAGAAAGCAATTAAGCTGTACAGGTTTTGGTGCCAGGAGTGTGGACGTTGCTGTTACTACCAGACCATGTGTCTTAGAAGCTTTTGGAACTGGCTCACAAGAGGAGTTTGGAAAGGTTTGGAGATGCTAGCTGGAGAAGCAGCCTTAGAAGGCAGTATGCCAAGCATGATGAGAGATTCAGGCTGGTGCTCAGAAGACTAGATAGTTAACATTAATGCAGCCAGTAGAGGCCAGGCACAAGAGGTTTGAACTGGGGAGGACCCCATTGGCAATTGGACTCCAGACCACATATATCATACTCTCGCAGAAAATTTGTCTGCATTTTGCTTGTGTCAGGTAATTTTGCCAGAGACTGAGGTTAAGGGGTGCGTATTAATTTAACCTGGTGGAGGGAATTTCACGGCAGACTAACATTCTGGCTGTGGCATGGTTTCCTTTGGAGGCTTTTAGCCAGCTCTACATTGAGAACCATGAGCAAATGGCTTAGTTGAATGTTTTAAAAGTTTTGAGTTTGGCCAGAAAGGAAGCTCCAATAAAGTTGGGGCCTGCAAAAGTGGAGCAGAAGAGAGCTTGATTGTTGAAAAGATTAGCATTGAAAAAGAAGCTAAGTACTTTACAATAGGAAAATAGAAAAGGTGATTTGAGGGCATCCTAGGAACCAGGATACCACCCTTTCAAGGCTCAAAGTTGCAAGAGAAGGACTTTGAGAAGCAAGCCCCAGGCCACCATCCTAAGGGAGAACAACAGCGTAGAGAATTGATTCCACCATATTTAGTTCACCATGGTCAATCATCCAGGCCCTCTGATACCTCTGTAACCACCAGCAAGATGCAAAAGGACCTGGCCACTGCTTGAGCTGGCAGCAAACTTTGGTGTTATTGATCTGCTTCTGGTTTTACCTGCATGCAACGTGCAAAAGTTGAGGGGTCAGGGAGGCTTCCACCCAGAGTTCAAAAGAAGGCCTGGTGGGGCAGGCAGTACGCCTCTGAGCGGGCAGCATGTGAAGCTGTGAGAGTAAAGTTGAAAGTGCAGTGGCGACCCCAGAAAGTTGAAGCCGGGAACATGGAACATCCGAGGAAAGTCAGGAGCAGTGAGTAAAGCCAGCCCCTAAAAAGAAGCCATCAGGGCTATAATCATTGGCGATGACATAAGAGTGAGGCTGCTGAGATTGTTTGGAGCTTATATCTTGTCACATCTTGCCTGGGTGCTGGACACGAAGCTACAGGATTTAATGTTTGCACTGGTGGTTTGGGGTCTTGCTTTAATCCCATTCCTTTCCGTACCCCTATTTCTCACTTGCAGAATGAGAATGATCACCCTGTACCTTTGTTTGTCCACAGTGTTTAACCGTCTTTGACTTTTACAGGGGCTCACAGCTAAGAGTTTGCCTTAAATCTCAGAGGTAACTTTGGACTTGGACTCCTCAGCAACACTGGAAAACTTAGCATTTTTGCAATTCTTAGAGGTAGACTAAATGCATTTTGCATAAAGAGACCCACATGAGTCTCTTGGGGGCCAGGGATGGAATGTTAATGGTTTATATTTAGATGTCCCTTCAAACCTTATATGTTTATAAGTGGGGCTTTTGTGAGGTGACTGATGAGTTTATAACTAATGTGATGTTGCAAGGTGAAGCCTGGTTAGAGAAGGGTCACTGGGAACATGGCCTGGAAGTGTACACCTTCCTCCCTCCTCCCTTGGTCTTGTTCTCTGCTTCTCCCCGCTCCTTTGCTATGTCTGCTATGCTGCCCTGCCTTACAGTCAGCTGACTATGGACTGAAAACTTCACAAACTCTGAGTCAAAATAAACTTTTCCTCCTTAGATTTGTAGGTGTCGGATATTGTGTTTCAGCAACAAGAAAGTAACGAAGACATCTTACATCCTAAAATTTACACACACCCAAATCTCAATAGTAACAAATGAAATACACTATCATTTGACTACTTTACATGCACTGGACTTGATCTTGTATTCTGCCTTAATTAAGAGGAAGTTGTTTTAAACACTAATGATAACTCAAACCTTGGCAGCACAATTTCTAGGATAGGCGAGTTCAACTCCACATGTCATCTTTACTTTTGACCAGACGTAAGAGGGATCTTTTCTTCTTTGAGTTAATCCTCTTTAACCTCTAGTGATTTGTTTCCAGTATGGCATGTATAGGTCAGCCGTGTGGGATTACAGCATAATACTTGGTTTGGAAGGGAGCAGTTATCTTTGCTCACCCTTACCTTCAGTCATATGCTCACATCAAGATATCGGCATATGCTTGTATATAACAATTTGCATCCCTGTGATTGTGACCCAGATAGAGATTTGTCCCTCTTAGTCTCCTTGGGCTGCTACGAGAAAATATTGCAAATACTGAGTAGCTTATAAACCACAGAAATTTATTTCTCATTTTTCTGGAGACTGGGACATCCAAACAAGGTAGATTCAGTGTCTGTTAGGGCCTACTTTCTGATGCCCAGATGACACCTTCTTGCTGTATCCTAACATGGAGCAAGGGAAAATGTTCTCTCTTGAGCTTCATTTATGAGGCTACTAATGTCCCATTTTGTCACTTTTGAAATGCCCCACCTCCTAATACCTTTACCATTACCTTGAAGGGCAAGATTCAACATATGAATTTTGCGGGTGGCAACAAACATTCAGAGCATTGAAATCCCCTTAAGAGAAGACCCCAAATATAGTTACCCTTTTAGATGCAGTAATTACATGGCCAAATTAAGTTAAAATTCATATTCAGTGGGAGCTAAGATGTATATCTTGCAATCATGAGACTATGAAAGGCCCTATAATCTATCTTACAGGACTCAAGAAAGGCAAATAATGACTAACATAAAAAGATTTTTCTATTCAGGACACTAATTCCAACATGCAGGGAAATAAAAAATGTTAAATTGCCTGAGGGAATGAAGTAAGGCTTAGAGTTTTTGTTTCACCTCCATCTCATCAAATTTTCAGAGAAAGTTTTCAAAACAACAGTGAAAATGAAGCATGAACCTTTTAAAGTTTGTACATAAAAGGCATCAAAGCATTACATACAGACAAACCAAGACTACAAATTCAGTTTGAGGAAAAAGCAACAGAGTTGTTCTGCATGAACTGAGAGTAATTTTCATCCAATATAAATTGATAAGGTAAACAAGAAACAGTGTTGATTGGAAGTATAGCCAAGAGTTCTACTAAACATAAGAAAAAAAGTAGAGTGTGTATTACTCATGGGCTAGTCCATGATTACACAGGGAAAATTTGCCTGATACTTAGCAAAGTTTGGAACTTGGTTAAGTATCGCCTTCTTAAGTGGTAATTATCATTGAATCGTTTCTAAGAAGATACAAAGAATCTGAGTTATAAGCCTGGCCAGAGATGGTGTTTGACTTCCAACAAGAGTTTTGTCAACTATGGAATTAGAAGGTTTTTGTAAGGCAAACACACTAGCCCAAGTGCAGGAGACTGAACTATAATAAAAATCTAAGGAAATGTTCCTCTTTTGCAAACTCCTGACTCCACCAGAGCAAGGAGCTTGCTTACATGAATTGCTTTGCAAGCAAAAGGTTAGGGTTGAACTGTTGGAACACAGCAGCAGGCATGATTGAGACTTTAACAATAGCAAGATTTAATAAAATGATTGGAAAATTGAGGAAAATTTATGTAACTCATAGAATATTTACTGAACCACCTAGTTGAATGCCAGTTTCTTCTTGATGTTGTTCAACTAACGGATGTAGATCTTGAAAGGAAAAATAAGATGAAGAAGGAGAGTATTACTCTGCTATAAAAAAGTTAAACAAGTCATTTGCTAAAAAAAAAAAAGAAAGGATGCATCTTGAGACCATGATGCTAAGTGAAGTAACTCAAGCAAACAGCTTAAACATTGCACGGTTTCTCTTATATGAAAATTCCTATTTTGTACTCTCTCTCTCTATATATATGTACACATATATATGGTACATATACTATATATATACTATATAGTACATACTACATATATACTACAGTATATATATATATATATACAGTAGTATATATAGTATATATACTATATTACATATATACTAGAGTATATATACTATATATACTATGTTATATATATACTATATTATATATATACTATATATATATATATATATATATATATATATATATATATACCATATATATATATAGTATTGTAATTCAGTGCAGACAATGTATCTAAAAGTGTACCTTGGCTTAGTACAATTGTCTTACACATTTTATAAGTTCTTTGGGCTGTTAGTCAGATTTTCAATCTGTATACATGACAATTAACTTTACAAGATCTTATAAAATAAACAAATGAATCTGATAAAGGAAAAAAATTAAAAGGGAGTGGAGGGAGGGGAAAAAGAAGGAAATTGAAACGTGTTGTGTACATGTACGAATTCCCTACTGTGAATGTAATCATTATTTACTGTGAACATGTACTAGTGAAAGCCAAAAAAATATATATGGAGAGTAAAATGAACCATATACTTTATAAGTAAAATCTTTAGGGTAAAGAAAAATAAAATATACAAAGAAGAGTTTAATTTGAAAGAAAATTCTCTTCATCAAAGAACATGTAAAAGTCTATGTTCACACGGATTTTGTTGAAGATTTAAAAGCCTGATCTGAAACACCCGAAATGGAAAAAGGGCAACATTAAAGGTGTGTCAATAAGTGGCATACAAATGGAGACACACAGCAAGTGCGCGTGCACGTGCATACAATCTCCTTGGGAAAATGGCATGAAGAAAAACCTTTAATAAATTAGATTGTCTTACAACATGAAATGGAAAAAATACCGTAAACAGCAAAAGAGGAAGAAGTATTGTACATAAAGAAACAAAAAATGACTATAGTATATGGAAAGGTTATGGAAGGGAGACTTCAAGAGAAAAGACAAAAAAGATGTCTGAAAGAAAGGCAAGATAAAAGTTGGAGTCAAAAGAATAAAACAGTAGTTATATTTTATTTCTTCTGTTCTGTTTTCTGGAGAGTACCTTCTCTATATCAGTTTGTATCTGGAAGATTTGGTCTTCTTCCTTCTCCTCAGCATAAAGTCTTGGGTGAGAGAAAATTCAGGCTACATGATATTTATGTAACTGTTGCCTAATTTCAAAAATATCTGTATTGAAGACTAGTTCTACTACTGCATTTGTTCTAAAATTGTACTTGCAGAAATAGTTCTCTGGGAGGAAATTTTTTTAAAAAATGGAGATTTCTGAGCTCCAGAACTTCAAATCTAGCAGTTGAAGAAATGGCCTAGAACTTCACATTTTAATAAGCACTCAAGTGACACTGATGCAGATAGGCCAGGACCACACTTTGAGAAATCTCACATTAAAGCTTTTCTCCCTTCGTGTGCCTCTAAAGCTCTAATTTTCACCACATGATACATGAAAAGTGGTTATAAAATAAATGTAATTCATAAGCCCCACTGAAAAGTCCCACTTCATTGTTATGTCAGAGTAAATGGATTTTGTGATTTATGTCTTGGGTGTTGAACATTTAGAAACTCAGAGAATTTTCTATCTTCCTCTTATTTAGTAGAAGTTTCTTAGAAGTGAGATTCATTGATTGGAAGAATGAGACTTTCTTAGAAGTGTGATTTTGGTGACTATACTAGATTCCTATTACATTTTAAAAAATTATCTCAAATTTAGTGACTTTAAAATAACATATGTTTTTATTTCATAGTTTCTGTGACTCCAGATCTTTTCTTAGAGTACCGAGAATCTAACCTAAGCCTCACACATGCTAGGCAAGTGGTCTGCCACTGACCTAAAACTCCAATCAATTTTATTTTTTATTTTGAAACTAGGTCTTACTAGGTTTCCCAGGCTGTACTCAAACTTGTGACCCTCCTGCCTCCCAAGTAGCTGGGATTTTAGGTATGTGTCATGGTGCTCGACTGATTCAGGAATCTTGATATGGCCCTAACTGGGTCAGAGGATGTCAGATCTCACTCAGAGGACCAGAGATCTCAGGATCCTGTGACTGATAGAGATCCCAGGATCACACTCTAGATGTTGGCCAGGCTGAGTGTGCTTCTGGAGGTAACAAGCTCGTGTAATTGTAAGCAGAAATCTCTTGCAGTTACAGGACTGAGATTTTCTCTTTCTTGGGAGAGTGCCTGGAGGATTCCCCGCTTCCTCGCCATGTTACGCTTCACAGTTCTCCTCACAACATGGCAGCTTACTTCTTCAAAACCATCAGGATTAACTCACTCCACTTACATTATATAAGTTTCTTTTAGTTAACAGAAAAATTTTGCCATAAAACATAATTTTATTTATTTATTTTATTTGTGTGGTGCTGGGGATCGAACTCAGGGCCTTGTGCCTGCGAGGCGAGCACTCTAACCACTGAGCTAAATTCCCAGCCCTATATAATGGAATTTTATTAATGGAGTTCTTTGCCATATTCCACTGGCAAGAAGAAAGTCGCAGATTCTGCCAGCACTCAACAGGAGGAGATTACACAAGGGCTTGACTCATTGGGAACATTTTAGAATTCTGTATACGACAGTGACTACATGAAGAAGCATCCTAAACTTCAACGTGGTAAATGGAAAACAAAATCAGGAGGAAGAATTTAAGCAGCTATTATCACCAGTGGAGAGATTATGGAGGACAAAAATTCCTCAAAATGAATTTCAAACAGTTTAAGACATCAACTAAATTGTAGCTGGATGAATTTATTTAAAATGTGTATCATTCTTTGATGTGGCAGAAATTATCTTTGGTAGTTTTTTTATCATTCTTGGGGAAAATAGATTAATACATTAAATTTTGTAGTGTTGGAAGATAACTGCTAGGGTGAGAGTGAAGAAATTTCATTTTTGATGATTCATATTAGTGGTATTTTATTTCATATTTAAGTTTTGGAAAAATAAAATTTTCATTGTATACAAATATATACCGTAATTTAAAGCAATAGGAGTCATGAATCACATTATTTAAAACTAATCTACAAGGAAGGTTTTTCTTTTCACTGACCTTCAGAGGATGAGTCACTAATAATATCCACTAGTCATGAGATAAACCCATCCTTGGCTCTACCACTTACAGATGCCAGTATATTTCTTCCATGAACTCCAGATTTTATGGAATAAGATGATTGAAACAGTGACACTGCATACTATTGATTACATATTGAATATATTGGAAATAAAACATTAAGCTTAAAATATTTTATCTAAAAAGTGAATGCGCATGCCCTGAGATGAAGTACACAATGCCAACCACCCATGTCATGGAGATGGGGTACTTGACACTTTAATATTTGTTCACGATCTGTTAATCTTAGTTAAGTTTATATCATATAATTGTACAGTTAAGGTTTCTAGTATTTTCACCTGGCATCTTCTAGACTCTCCGCAATATAGTTTGTTTATCCTTTTAACCTGAAGCATCTCTTTTCTCTTTTTTCTCTCTTTTGTAGTACTGAGGGATTTATCCCAGGACCTTCTCACTGAGCTATATCAGGAGACTTTTTAAAAGTTTGAGAACGGATTTCACTAAGTCCTAAATTGCCCAGGTTGTGCTCAAACTTGTGACCCTCTTGCCTCAGCCTCCCAGAGTGCTAAGATTACAGGTGTGTACCACCATGCCCAGTTTCGAAGCATTTCTTTGAAAGAAGTGTCAGAGAAAGTAATACATTTTTTTTTGCACTTAAATATAAGTGAAATACCAACTTAAATAGGTGTTCTGCTAACTGCCAGGCCTTTCTATGTGCAAATGTCTCGTGAATGTCTTAAAGAGTTACAGACATTCAGTGTCCTGAACATTAGACTGATTGTGACCTTAAAGTGATGCTGTTAGGAAGTTTATATTCTATATAAACCAATTAAAATCCCCTTACTTGTATTCTGCCTTAGGGAAGGTAAAATCAAAGTTAGATTCCTTTAGACTGCTCTGTGGATTGAATATATTTAAACCAACTGTCTGATGATGTTTTTTCAGTATGACCCTGACTATGCAGCCATTAGTTTCTTCTTGCCTAATCAGGAATAAATTCAGAACAGAGTCCTGCATCTAAGCTTGCAAAGAGAGTTGGCAACTTTCTTTGTAGCACATTTACAAATTCAGCAACTTTAACAAAATCAATTCTTTTGTTTTTGTTTTATTTTTTAAAATTTATTTAAATTTGTGAACAATTCCTACAGTTCACAAATGAGTAAGTATAAACAAGTACATGGTGAAAATTCTCCCTCCTACCTCCGGCTCCCGTGTACCTAGTTTCTATCCTATATTTCAATTTAGCCATTCTATAACTTTCCATACAACTATACATTAGGTCAATTTCTGCACTTTCTATTCTGGTGCTTTGATCTGTCAATTCATACAACAGCAAAATGTTTTATTTTTAGACTTCATATTAAATTTTAATAACTAGCAAGGTTAGCTTCCTCTGTTTGTTCTTCTTTTTCAATTTTTATGACTGTTATTATTTGTTTATTTTTCTACATGAAGTCTAGAATCAGCTTGTCAAATAATACATTTTTCAGTAATTTGCAGAAGCACAGTAAAGTTTCTGGACGGTATATTTGCAAAAGGACAAATGTTATAAGTTTTAGGAAACTAGAAGATAGAATAGTTCAAGTATGATTTCTAAGCTTCTGAGCAAATGTGGACTTGCAACCAAGCAAGTTACAATTTAAAAATACTATCTGAAGCAGTACTTTGTGGTCATGCATGTGTATGTGTTTAGGTGGGTAAGAGGAAGAGTAAGCCCCTCCCCTTTTTTTTTTTTTTTACTTTTTTTTGTGTGTATGTGGGTGCTGGGGATGGAACTCAGGCCTTGTGCTTTCTAGGCAAGCACTCTACCACTGAGCTAAATTCCCAGCCCATCTTTTGAGCTTTTAATTTGAAAATAATTCAAAGTTCAACACAAACTGCAAGAATGTTTTTAAAATCCATATTTGCTAAGAATAAGGACATTGCCCTCATAGTTCATCATCCAAATTCTGACTTTTTTAGTTTACCTAATCCTGTGTTTTACTTGGGAAGAAGTGAGCACTTATAGACAGAACACGGGAGCAAAGAAAATATTTGATTGGCTACAGCTGGTTTAATGCAAGGTATGCTACAGTTTAAAGCCTTTAGTTGCAGAAATAAAGGTTAATTGGCTATGATTGGCTGAAACTTGGTTTAGAGATTTTACTTTTTATCTCCAAACTTAATAAACTACAAGGAATGATGTAAATTGAGTTTCAGTTTGCTTGCGGAGCAAAACACCAAAGGTTAATGACTTCTCGCTTATTTTGCTTTAAAAGTAGTAAGTGATCTGTAGGAAGACATCTTAATAGACCACTAATGTATACTACTCTTGATCGAATTGGCCCCTCTAGATTCAGTGTCTATCCATGAATTTTGCCTATACAGTGGTACCTTGGTTCATAACTTTAACATGATTCACACTTCCGGAAAAGATGGCCACATCAGTGTTTGTGTAGGAAAGAAGGCCATGGTCATGTTGGGCACCCGACACAGAGTTCGCAAACAAAAACAAAAATTTTCCAAACGTTTCTGTTTGCGAACCAAATTGTTAGGAATCAAAAGTGTGAACCAAGGTGCCACTGTACATGTCTATCTTTATTATGGTGGCTTCAAAATGATCATTTTTCTAACTGAATTAATCCCTGTACCTTTATTAGGGATTATATTCTTCTTCATCTATGTACTTATTTTTCCATTTATTATTAGTATAATACTGGATACTTATTTTTTCAGTGCATTTTAATACAGCAGTGATTTCATTTAGACATACTGCCCTAGAGCCTGTGTGGCTGTTTTCTTTCCAGGTAAATTGTATTCTAACACTGGAGATAATTTCCCTCTCATTAAATTATCTTCTTTCTACACACACACACATACACACACACACACACACACACACACACACACACACACTTCACTTAATACAGAGCTCTTTATAGAAGTCCCTCACTAGAGACTGAAAAAATAATCAAATCTCTTGAGGGTGCTGGCAATAATATTTATAGCTTTACAATGTTGACACTGGGTAGGTGTCCCCTGTTGATCATTGTCAATGGCAAATTAAACACTTCAGTATGGATCCTTGTGATAACTGTTTAGAACAGTATAAATAGAGAATCAACATTTTAATTTTAGGTACACTTCAAAGACTATCTTCATTAGAGGCCCAAACTGTACCATGTAATTAATGCTACACACTTCCCTAACCCACAAACATTAATCTTTTCCTCATATTGTATATGAAAAGTCACATAGATAAATTTGGTTTAAATTTCTTTTACTATGCGATAGTGTCTAATGCCCCTTCTATTGAAATGTAAAGTATTTGTTGTAAAACTTACTCTGATTCCCGTTACTCACTTGAATCTCCTCAGCTGGTTTTTCCCTTGACACTTTGGTTTTTTTTTGTTGTTGTTTTTTTTTGTTTTTTTTTGTGGTGCCGGGGATCGAACTCAGGCCCTTGTGCTTGCAAGGCAAGCACTCTAATCACTGAGCTAAATCCCCAGCCCTTCCCTTGACACTTTGTAAAGCAGCACAAATGGATAATACTTTTCCCAATAATCTCAAAATCTAGATAGGACATTGATTTTAGTAATAACATGTTCTTGGTGAATTGAAATTAAATCTTATTTTTTAGTTAATTTTCAACAGTATGAGTTTTTCCAATATGGTAGAAATTAATTGCAGTCTTTTGAACCCTCAGAAGTCCTTTAGGAAATTTTACTTGTCGATATGTATATAAAAACCACATATCTTTCTGAGCCCTGCCATGTATCTGTTCACACAGATGTTTTTTTCCTCTCCATCTACTGCCTTCATTATTTCCAAGGTGACTCAGTGGCAGGAGTATTTCAGCTTCAGTGAGTCGCCCCTCCACCCCTGCCTTGGTTATAGCCTTGCCTCTCTTTTATCCTAGTTCAGTTTGTGGGAGAAGATGTTCTCTAAAGCCATTAGCTGTTGATACTTGTTGTCTTAAGAGACTTCTGAGTCCCTGTTCAGGGATTTTAATTCACTCTGTCTCAAGCTTCTAAAACTAGCCTCTCTTGACATTTTGATTTTGTGTTCTACATTTCATTGAAGAAACTTCTTATCCATTTCCTGCTGCAAGTTTTAGGTTTGGAATAAAGCTTTATATACAGCTGTGTACACATACATACACATATACCCACATAAATGAAGGCAATGCTTTTAATTAAATCACTGGCATAAAAACTTGTAGTTTTGGGTCCGGCTTAATGTTAATACAAACTGGTATGTCATAAGAGTCATCTCTTTATAAATAAATAAGAGCATCAGTTAGGATTAACATAAAAACTGGCATAGTTGGTGACACATTATTAAAAACAGTTTTAAAGATCACTACTTTAAGGTACAGCCAAAAACTAAAGGTAGTTCAATAAAGAGACAAAGAATTGTAATTCAGAATAACTGTTTAAAGATTGCCTAAATGAAGTGTCTGGAAATGAGGGGTTCAATTTCTCTCTCTCTTTTTCGCCCCTCCTGATCTCTCAATTTCTCGCAAACATATTATCTAATTTTCCATTTATATTTTGAGAAAATTTGAAAACAGTATCCGGCAAAGTTTAAAAATGAAACTTCCTATCACAAGGCAGAGGGATTATTTCAGTCTCATTAAAACTAATTTTGGCATTATGTCCTTTTTCGTCCCTTTTACCAGTACATGGTTTATATAGAATATTTTTGGTTAGTTGAGCAATCATCAAACATCAAAAGTATTTTACCATCTATTTCCTTAAAACATCTGTTCCATAGAAAAACAGAGTGTCTTGGCAGTTCTAAGATTTGAAAATACATCCCTTTATCTATATTTCAAAGTAAGATTTTTGTTCCCCAATTTATTTTTATTGTGTTTACTGCTAGTGCCTCACCTCCTGTTCTAACCACTTTATGTATTCTGCACATTTCTGAACTTTATTCTTACCTTTGCTTGAGTACACTTTGCTCAGAACACAAAAGTGTTAGTTTGACTGTGTTGGTGCCTGATGCTCTGCCGGGGGAGGCAGTATCTCACAGTATTTCACAGTAAAAATCCAACGGGCCCTGGTTAAAAGAACTGCATTCCCGGCCTGAGTCTTCCACTCTCTAGCTGTGTTTCTATATGCAAACAATTTAACTGTGGCTTCCTTGTTTGTGTGATAGAAACAATGGCCAATTTCTTCATATAGTTCTTGTGAGGGTTGAAATAAATAAAACACCTAGTGCAATGTGGCAAATAGGCAGTATTCAGAATATGGCGGCTATTATTATTTTTATTATTTCTGCTATTTCTTAGTTTAGATTATGACACCAGAGAGAAATAATCTGCCTACTTTGCCACCTAAAGTATATAAAGAGTTTGCAAGCATTTCAATATTATCCCTGATCAGAGCAAGGAAAATGTTATGGTTTGTGTCTAGATGTCCCCGCAAAGCCTCACGCAGTCATAGGTGGGGCTTTTTCAGAGGTGGCTGAATCTAGAGTGTGTGATGCTGGGATTAAGGGCATGTGATCACTAAGTCGATCCACTGATTGGTTTGGCACCACCCTAACCCCACAGCCTAGATAAGATATAAGGGGCAGAAAGTGGCCTGTCTAGCCCCTTGCTTGCCTTGCTGCCTTCTGCCTGTCAGCCACGCCACCCTGTGTTGGATCCAGGCGATTGTGGACTGAAACCTCTACAAACTGTGAACTGAATAAACCATTCCTTCCTTAATTTTGTCTCACCAATGAGAGAAAAATAACTAGGACAGAAAATTACTCAAATCTTTCTGTTTTTTTTTTTGTTTTTCTCTGTAGCAGAAATAACTCATCAACCTAGGGAGTAGTGATGGCTATTAGCTGATTAGTTTTCTCCAAAGATGTTGATCTTACAGTAATCAATAAATACTGGTTGGTGGTTGTTATTTATTTCTTCAGATGAACTCTTTATTAGGGTTTTAATGGATGAGTTAAAAGTCCTGGCTCTTTGTGTCACTGTATGCATGGAATTGCAATCATGAATTTCAGCAGAAAAGTTTAAGAGAGTTATCACGTATCTTTTTCCATGAAGTGATATATTCTTTTGGTTTTATTTTTTAGAAGCCTTTTTAGCATGTCTGTGACAACCCTTCCCCCAAGCAAATCAGGGAGTTAAGAAAGAACAGTGGCGGCTGTTAAAAATGGCATTTTGGAACATCACTCTGACTTCCCTTAGGGAACCATTTTGACATTTTATCAGACAGTGTCTAGTAGTCTATAGAGATTTTACTTACATTTAAGACTTAAAATCCATAAAAATCAATTGTATATTTTGTTGTATTTGCATCTATACAGATCCTTTACTATATTTTATATCATATTTCTTATACAGATGAATGAATTATATAATTTTATGGCAAGGACGATAGCTAGCAAAATTCACAGCTATTATTACAAAAGTCCCCATTTTTACACATTTCTTACTGTGAGAAAGAATGTTGCAGATTATGCAAAAGTGCAAATGGGAGAATTAATTAACGACTATCAGTCACTGCCTGTCAATGTCAACAGTGATCATAAAACATTATACTGAATATATGCATGCTAAGGTACTATTCTCAGGTCAGGCAGAGAACTAGCTCCATCTCAAGCATCATCACATCAGAGCTCCCTTCTGTAGTGAGTGTGGGTTTTCGCTAGCTTGATATTTCTAGTTCTAGAGGTGGCAAACATGTACTCATTACTTGTAACTCATGTTCTTGGCTAGAGAGGGGCTGCTTGAAGATAATGTACCAGTGAAACGATTCTAAGCAGTCATTAACATAAGATTCCTCTGCGTGTTGGGGCTAGTTTCACAGCAAACAATTGCAGAGATTTGCCATGTTGTGTGGAAGAATACAGATTTTGGAATTAGCAAGTGAGAAATCTAAAGGAATTAGATTAAAGGAAAAAGGGGTAATTTAGAGAAAATGTAATCCATAAATTAAGAGTTTTGCTATTTTCTAAATTCATTTCCATCTCAAAATCCATCTTTAAAAATATATTACATGCCTTAATCATTATGTACTGCAAAAATGCACCAGTAGAAATAAAAATTTAATTATAAAAATAAACAAATACTAAAAAGTTACATTTTTTACTATACTAATGGATCATGGTCTACTAACTAGCAGGGACACTGCTGGTTTAGGCAGCAGAAAGGGGTGTCCGGTTCTTTGAAAAGAGGTTTTCGATTATCTTTTATGTAATTGAAATTCAATAAGAGCATGCATCAAATACACAGTATACCGTGAAATATTTTCACTGATACTATCTTACACAGGTGAAGTTCTTTGGTGTATATATAACAAAAATCATCTTCTCGTGTGTCTATTAACTTACAAATAATCCATAAAATTTTAGGATTTTATGAATTATTCTCGGAACACTGATCAAAGAACAAAGAACCTGCAGGTTTAAAGATTCCCATTTAGTCATCTCCATGGTACTCATATCGGACTCACGATTAGAATCCATGTAAGGAGCTTGACAAAATAGATTCTTTGCTTCAAATCAGACCTGCTGAATCAAATTTACCTGCGATGAGGAGTACAGAATTATTTTGCAGTGCTTTTCAGGGGATTTATATGAAAAGCCAGGTTTGTAAACCAGGAATTTAGACTAAAGCCAACCAAATCTGGTGGAGTTTTACGACTTGTGTGTGCTCATGAATGTGGATTCCACTAGGTCCATACATAATGTGTATTTGGGATTAATAAACAAAACATGACATAATTTTATTATTTCTCAGTTTATTTTTGTTTCCCATAGAATCACACTATGTATTCCAGGCTGGTCTTGCTGGATTTGAACTTGGAGGTACCCTCATGCCTTAACATCTCAAGTGCTGGAATTACAGGCTTGTGCCACCATACACAGCTAACATGAGGTACTTTATTATTGTTATTAGTAGTAGCAGTATTGTTGTTTGTACACAGTTCAGGGTCTCACTATGTACATAGTTCAGGCTGGCCTTGAACTCACTATGTAACCTAGGCCGACCTTGAACACATGGAGAGCCTCCTCCCTCAGCCTCCCAAGTGCTGGGATTACAGGCTCGTGCCACCATACCGAGCTAACATGAGAGAATTTTATTAGTAGAAGTAATAGTAGCAGTACTATTGTTTGTACACAGTTCAGGGTCTCACTATGTACACAGTTCAGGCTGGCCTTGAACTCACTATGTAACCTACGCCAACCTTGAACTCATGGAGATCTTCCTGACTCAGCCTCCCAAGTGATGGGATTATAGGCTGGTGACAGCATAGCCAGCTAACATGAGATAATTTTATGATTGTTAATAGTAGTAGGAGTACTATTGTTTCTACACAGTTCAGGGTCTCACTATGTACACAGTTCAGGCTGAACTTGAACTCACTATGTAACCTAGGCCGACCTTGAACTCATGGAGATCCTCCTGCCTCAGCCTCCCAAGTGCTGGGATTGCAGGCTCTTGCCACCATACCCAGATAACATGAGATAATTTTATTATTAGAATTATTAGTAGTAGTATTGTTTGTACACAGTTCAGGGTCTCGCTATGTACACAGTACAGGCTGACCTTGAACTTACTATGTAACCTAGGCCGACCTTGAACACATGGAGATCCTCCTCCCTCAGCCTCCAAAGTGCTGGGATTACAGGTGTGTCCCACCATACCCAGCTAACATGAGATAATTTTATTATTAGAATTATTAGTAGTAGTATTGTTTGTACACAGTTCAGGGTCTTGCTATGTACACAGTTCAGGCTGGCCTTGAACTCACTATGTAACCAAGGCCGACCTTGAACACATGGAGATCCTCCTCCCTCAGCCTCCCAAGTGCTGGGATTACAGGTGTGTCCCACCATACCCAGCTAACATGAGATAATTTTATTATTAGAATTATTAGTAGTAGTATTGTTTGTACACAGTTCAGGGTCTCACTATGTACACAGTTCAGGCTGGCCTTGAACTCACTATGTAACCTAGGCCGACCTTGAACACATGGAGAGCCTCCTGCCTCAGCCTCCCAAGTGCTGGCATTACAGGCTCTTGCCACCAAACCCAGCTAACATGGGATAATTTTATTAGTAGAAGTAGTAGTAGCAATACTATTGCTTGTACACAGTTCAGGGTCTCACTATGTACACATTTCAGACTGGCCTTGAACTCACTATGTAACCTAGGCCGACCTTGAATTCATGGAGATCCTCTTGCCTCAGCCCCCAAAGTGCTGGGATTACAGGCTTGTGCCACCATAAACATCAAACATGAGATAATTTTATGATTGTTATTAGTAGTAGCAGTACTATTGTTTGTACATAGTTCAGGGTTTCACAATGTACACAGTTCAGGCTGGGCTTGAACTCACTATGTAACCTAGGCCGACTTTGAACTCACGGAGATCCTCCTGCCTCAGATTCTCAAGTGCTGGCATTACAGACTTGTGCCACCATGCCCAGCTAACATGAGATAATTTTATTAGTAGAAGTAGTAGTAGCTGTACTATTGTTTGTAAACAGTTCAGGGTTTCACTATGTACACAGTTCAGGCTGGTCTTGAACTCACTATGTAACCTAGGCCAACCTTGAACTCATGGAGAGCCTCCTGCCTCAGCCTCCCAAGTGCTGGGATTACACGCTTGTGCCACCATAAGCAGCTAACATGATATGATTTCATTATTCTTATTAGTAGTAGTAGTACTATTGTTTTTTCAAAGTTCAGGGTCTCACTATGTACACAGTTCAGGCTGGCCTTGAACTCACTATGTAACTTAGGCCGACCTTGAACTCATGGAGATCCTCCTGCCTCAGCCTCTCAAGTG
>PVJO010025721.1:0-22260 GCA_004026905.1 Hystrix cristata
TTTGTATCTGTCCTGCTGGGGATTTATATGCTTCTGTTTAATAGGTTCCAGGTTTCTGTTGAAATTCATCTCTGCAGATGATTTAGAAAATACCCTCAGAAAAATTCCAGGATGAATGTAGGTCTCAGTGCATACATTTCTTTTTCTTTTCCTTTCTCTCAAAAATGGCAGCTCTGCCATGACTGGAGGTGCACACCTGTAATCCCAGCAGCTGGGAGGCTGAGGCAGGAGGATCACTGCAAGTTTGAGACCAGCCTGGGCTACATAATGAATTCAAGGCCAGCCCAAACTACATAGTGAGACCCTGTCTGAAAAAACCAAACCAAGATTTGGGGATTTAGCTCAAGTGGTAGAATGTTTGCCTACCAAGCACAAAGCCCTGAGTACGATCCCTAGCACCCAAAACAAAACAAAACAAACAACAACAGCAACCAAAAAAAAAAAAAAATAGTAGCTCCTCAAGTAGCACCCATGTCATGGGGACAACTGATCTTGGTGTTTCATTTTGCTCAAATGTGGAGTTTTCTGGAGTAGCTTTTCTTTTTTCTTTTTTTTTTTTTTTTCGGTGCTGGGGATTGAACTCAGGACTGTCTGCTTGCAAGGCAAGCATTCTAACCACTGAGCTAAACCCCCAGCTGGAGTAGCTTTTCATTGGCTGTGGTCACTTGGGTTTCATGGGAGATCCTGAAGAGTGATTTAAAATTTTTTTTTTTTTTGCCACATTTGAAGAAAAACAGTTAGTGATTTTAAAAGATGGCCCCCTTCCTAACCTTTTCTAGCTAGTTTAGAAAAAACAAGCTTGAGCTAGGCATGGTGGCACACACTTGTAATCCCCGCCCTTGGGAGGCTGAGGCAGGAGGACTGCAGGGAGTTGAAGGCCAGCCTGGACTACATAGTGAGTTCAAAGCCAGCCTGGACTATATATAGTGATAGATACCCTGTCTCAAAAAAAAAATAAAAAAAGGTATCACAGTGAACAAATTATTAATTCTAGAGTCTGCTTTAGGCTCCTTTAATTCTACTGATTTCACTATTAAATCAGTAAGAGTTTTATTTTTAATATAATTGGTCAGAAGATAATCATTTTGTTAAAAAAAATACCACAACATCAATTTTTTAAAAGAAATATACATCTTATTGCCACAACTCCTGAAGATGGCAGTTTAATTATTTGCTTCTTTTTCTTTGGTCATTTCCATTTTATTTATTTTATATAATTATCATAATATATAATTTTACAATCTGCATTTTATTTATTTTTATTCTCAAATTTATAACTTCAACATAGTCTTCATAATTACACTATTTTAATCGCTATTTGACACCTTTTTCTCAGTGCTATGCTAGTATTTCACAAGTTTTCATGTTGTTGGTTTGTATTTTTCCAGTTTTCATTACTAAAAATAATGCCACATTGAACATCTTTGATTCAGGGATCCTGTTCCCCAAAATAATTCAACAGGGAAAAAGCTATGGCACAAACTGTGGGAATATTTTTATGATTCTTGACATAACCCAAGCTGTGGTTGAAAAAAAAGAGTATCTCATGGGACCAACAGTGGTTTTAGAATAGCATTTGCATTTGGAGCTAAAACTTTAAAATGTGGCTTATTGCAGCAGCTGTGCAAGTGCACTTTCAGTCATGCGACAGGATGCCCAAGAGAGGCGGCCAGTAGGGAGGGAAGGTTTATTGTGGCTCACAGTTTCAGAGGTTCGGTCCATGGTCAAGTTCAGGCCCTGTAGCTTCGGGATTGTGACAGCACAGTGTTTTGTGAGAGGAGCACATGACAGAAGAAACCTGTCATCTTGTATTGGCCAGGAGGCAGAGACATGAGATGGGAAGGGACAGGGTCCCCATATCCCCACCACCATTGGCCTCGCATCCTCCCACCAGGCCCCGGCTTCTGAAGGTTTCAGCTCCTTCCCATAGCGCCATGGCCCGGGGACCAAGCCTTTACTATGTGGGCCTTTTAGATTTGTTTTAATATGCATTTCTTGATTTATTGCCCTATTTCCCTAGAGATAAACCCTAGTGTGATTTTCCAGAATGCTTGTAATATAAGCCCTACCCCCAAAATAAGCCCCAGTTAAAATTATCAGCCAGATTTAGCCTTTAGTAGGTCTGTTGCCTAACACAAGTGACATGCCAAAGTATGGTAATGTTCGAAAGGAAGATGGCATGGCTGTATTTGAATAAACGTAGATCTTTGTACATGAATAAATGTAGATTGTTGTAAATGAAAAAATAAGATACCCCCTGAAAATAAGTCCTATTGTGTCTTTCAACGCAAAAATTAATATAAGACCCAGCCTTATTTTGGGAGGAATACAGTAATAAGATTGAAGTGTTTTCCCTGTTTGTCTTTGCCCCTTATATTTAGACCATCATTTTCTGCCCTGACCTTTTGTCTGTTAGTAAATCAGGAAGGTTGACAATTTGTAGTACCCCAAAGGATGTGTGCTGTGCAGTGATACGAACAGCCTGCTGTGGCATGTGTGCTGTAGGTTCCCCACCACTATACAAGATGTGAGCGTCTCTAGCAGCACGTGGCTGTTATAGGCACAAAGTGAATGTTTGTTTTTCAAGGTATAGAAGTGCAAGTGTAAAAAAAAATTGTGAGTCTGTTACATCTTTAGACCTTTTCTCAGGCTTGGGGATGAAAAAGTCTGCTTGTTTTGTTATTGAACATAATAAAAATTTTCAGTGCAAATATTTTGATGCAACTTCAGTGTTTTCAAATGCGTTATTGACCACATGTGGGAGAAACGAGGCTCTGATGTTTTCTTTTTTTTTTTTTTTTGTGCGGGGGATCAAACTCAGGGCCTTGCTCTTGCTAGACAAGCACTCTAACCACTGTGCTAAATCTCCAGCCCACTGACACTGATTTCATGTGGTGCTAATTATAAAAGTCTCTATGTCTACAGGGGTCTTTAGTTAGAATAAGGAAAAAATTGAAGCTAATTATATTGTTTCCATTTCAAAAAATAATCTCTAATGCCTTATATGTCTTTAAGGATGATATAAAAGGATTTTTGCTTATAATATTTAGTTATTTTTAGCTTACCATAGTTACAAAATTTATCATCGAACATAACTGAGAGGATTTGGTTGACATCTTAACTGATGGTATTTTCCTTTGTAATCATGGACTTTAAAGCCTGTTTCAGCTGGCATGGTGACAGGTGCCTTTAATCCCAGCTCCTTAGGGACTGACACAAGGGGGATCCTCAGCGAGACCTCGTTTCAAACAAACAAACCAAAAACAAAATAAAAGTTTTGTTTTGTTCTCCTCATTTTTCTCTAGGTGAAAAAGGCCTTTTTTGCTTTGGTAGCCAACGGTGTCCGAGCAGCGCCGCTGTGGGAGAGTAAAAAGCAGAGTTTTGTAGGTGAGCAGCGTGGGCCTGGGGGTGTTGGGGCCAGGAAGCGACCTTAGGGCACGGCACCCCGGGCTTCTCCTGGGGCCTCCTCACTGCTGCACCCTGGGGAAATTCAGAACACTGTTGCACTTCAACTGAATTCCTTTTTTAGCTTGAATTTCTCTTAATTTAGCAACTTTTTGGCTTATGTACCTTTATCAGCCCACGGAACAAAATTCACATAGACGCAGAGAACAGACATGAGTTAGCGCCGCTGCCCCCGGCCAGGCCAGACCAGGCCAGCAAGTTGTGTGACAGCCAAGCTCGGTTACCTCTAGACAGGACAGATGAAAGGATGTGAATGTGCGGGTGTCTTTGCTGTTAAAGATACTGTATAACTTACAACTATTTAAATACTGTCATTCCTCACCCAATAAATCACAGGAGACAAATAATGACTGTCTCTCAAGATTTAGCACAATGTTTTGTAATTGCCACCAGGCATGGTGGTGCTCACCTACAATCCCCACTCTCAGGGGACTGAGGCAGGAGGATCGCCACAAGGTCAGCCTGGGCTACATAGGTGAGTCCAAGGGCCAGACTAAACTACATAGTAAGACCTTGTCTCAAAAAAAAGAGCCTACTTATGTCTGCCTGCCTCCTCTAGATTATAATTTTCTCCGAGAGGAGCTTCATGTCTTTCTCATCTCCACAGTTGTAGTGTGCGGCCTGTATCAGGCACACAGCAAAGGGCTGCTCCACACTAAAACCACTCTGTTTAGAATGCTCCTTGGGACATGACCCAGCTTCGTGGTTCTGAGGGTTGCAAAATACTTTCTCTTACTTTATCATATTATTTTAAAGTATTGTAGATTGTTTATATGTAGCTGCAGTTCTTTTTTGATATTTCATAACAGTTTTCTCTCACTGATGTGCCACATACGTTGATGAATTCCAAACTTCTAGATTTCGATATCTAGTTTGGAACAAGCAATACCTTAGTAGCTTTTAATAATATACTAAAGTGTTCTTGAGATTGTTAAAGTATGTTGTATAAACTTTTCTTGTAAACATTGTAGGTTTAATGTCATATAAATTTTTCTGTTGTACATCCATAGTTTATTTTTAACATCTAATTCTTTGTTCTAGGAATGCTAACAATCACAGATTTCATAAATATACTACATAGATACTATAAATCACCTATGGTAAGTGGCAACGATCTTTACCATCTTTTAGTAATTAGTGCTATATATGTCTGTTGTGTGTAGAAACTGTGTTTTGAGATAGTTTTGATACAGGGTGGTGGTGGTTGATTTTCCAAATAAGTATAGTATAAGGAAGTTTAATACAAAACTACTAACCCAAAACCAGGAATGGTGGTTGTCTTAGTTACTTTTCTTATTGCTGAGACAAAATATGCAACACCCAAAGTTAGAGGAAAGGTTTATTTTGGCTCACTGTTTGTAGAGGTTTCATTTCATAATCAGCTGGCTGCAGGCCATGGCAGAGGGGCCTCCCAGAGGAGAAACAGATCATGGCACGACAGGCAGAAGACAGCAAAGCAACAAAGTAGCAAGGAAGCAGCAGCGGGCCTGTCTTCTTTCTGTCCCTTTATATCCATCCAGGCCACCTGCCCTTTGGTTGTGTCACCCACACCCAAGGTGGGCCTTCCCATTATCCACATCCAGAACTATGCCAGACCAATCAGTGAACTAATTTAGTAATCATACACCCTTAATCCCAGCATCACACACTTAATCCCAGCATCACATACTCTAGATCCAGCCATTTCTGAAAAACCCTACCTGTACCACATGAGGCTTTGAGGGGACATCTAGACACAAGCCATCACAGTGGTACACACCTGTAATCCCAGCACTTGGGAGGCTGAGACAGGAGAATCACCACAAATTCCAGGCCAGCCTGGGCTACATCTTGAGTTCAAACCCAGCCTGAAGTACATAGCAAGACCCTGCCTCAAAAAACAAAACAATAAAAACCAAACTGTTAAAAAAAAAAACAAAAAAAACCAAAACTGTTAACCCTAATAAACAGCCAGCTTCGCCCTAAATTGTACATTCACAGTTTGAGAAAGGTATTCTCAAGAAAAACTAAAGAGAATAACTGCTTCATTCACCTGTCACAAGTCCTTGGGTCAGGAGAATTCCACACGCTTACTCACTCCCAGGGCTTCTCTGTGTTCCCGGGGTTTATTCTCCGACCTTAGGCAGCATCAGCATCAAGGGCAGGACCCACCTGCCCCTTTTGGCTGGGTGGCTGGCCCAGCAGGAACCTCAGAGGGCGGGCCTGAAGGGGTGACAGAGCTTTGCTGCCGTACCCCAGCAATTTCGTAACAAGAAACATAGGGGCCGTGTGGTTTTTAAAGGAGAAAAAAGAATGAAAATTAAAATCGAAGTGGGTCAGTTTGGTCTTTGTTGTGCCAGCAAGGAAAAGATGCCGTGGCTGATGTTAGTGGCGAAACTCCCTGGCCCCCAGCTGTTCAGGAGGAACAGTTTGAAGACCACTCGTGTCCTTTAACAGTAGGACGTTTGTGCTTCTGCCAGCTTGGGCTTGGTTTCCATTTGTTTTTGAGAGTTGGGGAGGACAGAGTTGTAGATTTTATTCAACTAATAGTACAGGAGTATTTAGAAGGTGTAAGTCAATCCACTGAACACCATTTTGTTTTGTATTGAGACAGGGTCTCACTATGTAGTTCAGGTTGGTCTCAAATACACAGTGATCCTCCTGCCTCAGCCTCCCAAGTGCCGGGATTACAGGCGTGCTCCACCATGCCCAGTTTAAATACTGTTCTTAAGTGTGACAGTTACCCAGCATGTGAACAAGGGGACACATCTTCAGAAATATCAGTTGACTTTGTCATTGTAGGAACACAGTAGGGAGTTCTTACACAAAGTAAGACAGGCATGGCATTGCTGGGTAATAATTAACGTTATGACCACAGTCGTACATGTGGTCTGTCATTGACCAAAATGTTGTTAAATGATGCATGACTATAATTAAATGCCTCTATAAAATACAAAATAAATTTCTTCATAAGATATACTCTTAGAATGAAGTTTTACCAGAGACTGTAAATACTGCGTTATGTCACACACAACATCTGATTTCTTAAGTCCCACCAGTTCAGATGAGTACTGGTTGTCTTCATGTCGATCACATCTCTGCTCTAGGACTATGAAAATCAGCACCAATATGATTCCTTAAATGGAGTGATGTCCTCCAGGTGTGGTAGCACACACCTGTAATCCCAGCACTTGGGAGGCTGAGGGAAGGATCGCTTCAAATTCGAGGTCATCCTGGGCTACGTAGTGAGTTCAAGGCCAGCCTGAACTACATAGCAAGACCCTGTCTCAAAAAAATAAAATAATAAAATAAATAAATGGAGAGATTTGGAGAGAGTTCCAGCCACAGAACAAATACCACAGAACAAACCTCAGCAGTAGTAATTTATTAAAGCAAAATTGCTAAAAAGGATTTAGATCTAAATCGATAGCCCATATATAGTTTTTCCTAATACTTGAAGTTACTTTTTTTCTTCTATATTTCCCCTCATCTTCATATGACAAGCGAACAGCAAAATATTATGAAAACTATGTTTTATTCCATTTTCCAGGTGACTTATAATTGTTTCCGTGTTGTGTGCGCTAACATTCATAAATTAGAATTTCTCTTTATTTGCAGGTACAGATTTATGAATTAGAGGAACATAAGATTGAAACATGGAGAGGTAAGCATTAAAAATTGCTCATGTCCGGGAGAAAATGTTAGACTTAGTGTGTAAAGTGTGTTTTAGTATCACAGGCCCTTTTCTCACTGCTTAATACTTCCCCATAATTAGAACATTCTGCTTATTTCTGTCTCCACATGGAGAGTCCTCTGTGCTAACTCTCAGGCTGCCCGTTCTGTGTGGTGGACTGGGGGTGTCAGGGTACATGAGCCGTAAGTAGCTCCCTCAGGTATCCGCCTTTGAACCGGACATGGCAGCCCATGCCTGTAAGGCCAGCACTTGGGAGGCTGCAGCACGAGGGCTGCTGAGAGTTTGAGGCCAGCCTGGGCCACATAGTGAGTTCAAGGTCAGTCTGGACTGTATAGCAAGACCCTGACTCAAAAAACAAAAGCAAACAACAACGAAAGAAATGGAAGAACCAACTGACGGAAAATTTCAAATTTGAAACTGAAGAGTCTGGCTTTGCACTTCCATACTATGCTCGACAGGTTAAGCAACCCTATCACTCCCCGAGAAACCTAAACATCCATTAGAGTTCCCAGAAGCTCTTAGCCCTTTTAATTCCATAGGAGTTAGAAGCTCATTGAGTGATGTATTTATTATAGCTTTATCAAACCAAGCAAAATGAATTCAGTCAACGTGAGACCACATGGCCTATTAGGAAAGGCTCACGTAACTTAACACTGGACACATACTTCCCGTCCAGTCCTAACGTCCCAGTACTGTGCACCAAGGCATAAGCCTATTTACATTTTGCCATACATGATAGTGCTCAATGTTCTCAAGGGCCTTTTGCATACAAATCTCAGTAAGCAAATTAATTACAGTTTAGAGCTCTCCCAAGATTACTGTGTGCTGGGAAGATTCTCAAGATGCAGTGGGCTTTGAACATTCATAAAACAAGAATATTTGAGGAATAGTTTGTTATAATTTACTTTATTTTACAACTGATAAAAATTGGCTTTAAAGGGATTTGTAAATGCTTTGTTTCCTGAGGGTAATTTTACTTCGTAGCATTCTAGTGACCTCTGCTGGTATTGCACGTTTGATTTCTTGATTTGTTTTTTTCTAATGTTACATTTATTGAAATACTGTTTTTTAAGTATTGAATTTTTCTTAAAAGCAACACCCTGAAAACAGTTGAAGTTGGTAAAAGTAGCTGTGACTGTAATTAATGTAGTAGTTTTGGATAAATTGTTATTGATTTGGAGTCTTAATTCTTCTAATTACCTGTAAACTGAAGGATATTTGAATTTATAGCATAAAATCGAGCAGCAAATATGTTACTAACTGCATATTTTCTTTCTCTAAATACAGAGCTTTATTTACAAGAAACATTTAAACCTCTAGTGAATATATCTCCAGATGCAAGGTAAACTTGTAGGGTTTGTTTTTTCTGTTGAAAATACTCATTCTGATGTCCATTTTATAACCATGACAGCTAAATAGAAATGAATAAATGAGCAAATGCAGTCCCTAGTCTAGGTAGAGCCAGCCCTCTTCACTCCAAACACTAAATTCCATAAACATAGGGATGTTTGCAATCCCAGCCATTCTTAGTCCCAGGGGTTGAAACTGGGCTAGGAAACTGGTCCCACTAAGCATTTTCAAAATCCAGACCTGGAGCAGGATCTGTAGGGAGAATGTTAACATTACCCAGTCCTAGCCAGGTGGGGTGGCACACACCTGTAATCCCAGTATTTGGGAGGCTGAGGCAGGAGGATCACCACTGAGTTCAAGGACAGCCTGAACTACATAGCGAGACCTTGTCTCAAAAAAAGAAAAAAGTTACCCAGTCCTAGACTACCTCCAACTAACCAGTCCGAGTGGGTAGAGCTGGAACAGCAAGGGTTGAAACAGCCACCCCAGATTCTGACCTGGTCAGAGCCATCCTAAGTTTGGATCAAAAAGAATAGACTCTAAGACATTTTTAAAGCTGAGGACCACTAGAGAGAAAGGGAAAAGATTCGTGGTTATTATCTTCCAAATCATAACAGGAAGATCAACCCCCAGCAGCCTCCTTGGTACCACCTACAGGGGGCAAACAGCTGTGCCACATGCACCAGCAGGGCTGGTGTGGAGATCACATGCCCGCTGACCTTCCTGAGGGTTTAGGTCTTGTCACCTTTCAAACAAAATTGTTATTAAAGGGGCTGGGGATTTAGCTCAGCAGTTAGAGTGCTTGCCTTGCAAGCACAAGGCCCTGAGTTCGATCCCCAGCACCAAAAAAAAATTGTTAATAAAATATTGCTCTCCAGGCTGAGGGCAGGGGTGCACAGCTATAATCCCAGCACTGTGCGGGGCAGGAGGATCCCAAGTTCAAGCCCAGGGGATTTAGCTCAGCGGTTAGAGTGCTTGTCTTGCAAGCACAAGGCCCTGAGTTCGATCCCCAGCACCAAAATATAAATAAATAAAAAGTGTTTTAGAGACTTAGAGCTCACTCTTGGATTTGAGATACAGTAAGAGATTATGGAAAACCAGAAGTTAGCCAAGGTCTCCAATTTTAAACTTCCCCATGCCGTTTTGAGTTGATCAACCTTTTATTACAGTGACATAAAAATGCTTTAAAGCAGGGGTGGTCCAGTGCTTTCTGATTTCTCTTTAAAGCCTCCTAACAACTTTAATGGCTTTTCCTGCAGCCTCTTCGACGCTGTATACTCGTTGATCAAAAATAAAATCCACAGATTGCCAGTCATTGACCCTATCAGTGGGAATGCACTTTATATCCTTACCCACAAAAGAATCCTCAAGTTCCTCCAGCTTTTTGTAAGTAGTTTTGAGTGTTCGTAAAGACATAGTTGCCTTTACTTTCATTTACTTTAAGTCCATTGGCTCCTATTATTCTCAGTAGCAGAAGTTGTTAGTTTTGAGGTCCACCATCAGAAACTTTAATTTCTCAGCTTACTGCTGCTTGAATGATACCTTCTTAAAGTCTATTCCATCTAAGGGTGGTGGCACACACCCGTAATCCCAGTACTCTGGAGGCTGAGGCAGGAGGATTGCCAAGAGTTCAAGGCCAGCCTGGACTCCATAGCAAGACCCTGCCTCAAAAATAAGTACATAAATAATTTTAAAAGGTGATTCCAATTAAAAAGCAGTCACCTTTCCATACAATAAAAATAATGACAACATTGGGAATTATCCAAATTAGAAGTTTGTACAAGGGGCACTGAAACAGGTCTGTCTAATTAAAGACTGCTGAGCAAGATAAACCAAGCCAGTATTTAGGGCAAAAATTGTTTCATTGTTTCACGATGTGTTTATTGCTGTCAGAATTTTTAGAAATCTGATCAGAACATACTGTCCCTGATATGCTCTTGTTAGGAACTACGACAGTATCAGAAAATTCCAAAGCAGATACAGTTTGGCAGGAGAATAAATACTGTGTTGGTCCAAAGCAAGCCTGTTACCTGGCTGCTGTCTCTGGTGCAGGCGGGCTGGCTGCTTCTCTTCCCAAACCTGCAAACTCTTTGCTGGGCAGTATCAGAAGAGGCGGGCAGTGCCAGGGGCCATACAGCAGGCCAGTGTGTGTCCCTTTAGTTCCATGCACTAAAGCTGAGGTTAAGGTAATCGGGAGCAGTGGGAGACATTCGTAGTTCAAGAGAGGTCATTTGAAAAGTCACTTTTTCCAGAGATCTTAAACGTCTACTTCCTGGTAGTGGGGCTTCTTCCTATGAGGGCCCCAGAGCATAGAGGGCCCGGTGACTGGGAGAAAGACCAGTTCTGCGCCTGAAAGTCTCATATACAAATAACACCGTATGGTTAAATAAATGCTACAAAGGAAAGTAGGAAGGAAGAGAGTAATCTACCAAAAACAAAAGAAGTTTAATAAAGATAAAATCTTGGAAAAAAGAATGAGGCAGGGACAGATGAGTGTTGCTTCCCAGTGCACAGTCCAGGAAGGCAGCTGCCTTAGTGGCTAAGATCCCACAGGCAGGGACGCAGTTCAGGGCTGCGTGTGCTGGGCCTGAGAGTCCTCCCTCCTGAGAGTCACGATTACAAGACAGTGTGAGCCCTGAGCACCGATTACTGTGCCTGGCGCTGTCCTCAGGCCCTGACACGCTAGCTCCCACTCTCACAACCCATCAGGGAGATATCGTCATCAACCCCATTTTGTAGGGAAGGCAGCTATGTGGCCAAGGGGTATGGCTGCGAGTGTGGAGCCAGCATCCACCCCAAGGGTCGGATTCTGCGGCCACCTTGGAAACCTCCCACGTGCCATCAAAGTTAGCACTGGGATCGTGTAGGTTATAAATCCAGGGCTCCACCCCAGACTCTGACTCCCACACCGGGACACCGTCTACTGTCACAAGATCACCCCTCTGCAGAGCTGCTTCATACTTGCCTATAAAAACAGAGGAGGTTGCTAGGCGTGGTGGTGCACATCTGAAGTCCAGCACTTGGTAGGCTGAGGCAGGAGGATCACTGCAAGTTCAAGGCCCACCTGGGCTACATAGTAAATTCAAAACCAGTCTGAACTACATAGTGAGAAACTGTCTCTAAAGATGGATGGATGGATGGATGGAAGGATGGATGGATAGATGGATAGATAGATAGATAGATGGAAGAAGTTGCCTCTGCCCAGGACTGTCTTGTGTTTGGGCCAACATGGTAATTATAATCGTGCTACTGGGATATTCAGCTAGAGGTTCTCAGACAAAGATAAAGAATTCAAATAAAGAAACTGCGGGGCCTGATGCCTACTGAATTAATGAATCACTTTCCCAGACAAAGTAGCATTAGCCTTCAAGGCATCTGCAGCTTAGGTAAGCATAGCGCATAGAACAGGAAATATCCTGTGTTGAGATGGACTGGGCCCCCTAATAGGTCTTTTTTTTTTTCTCTGTATTTCTAGGATTCTCATGATTTGAATATTGATGAACTCTTTGACTTGAACATTTTGTTTCTTCTAATTATTCATCTTTTCCTGATAATTATAAGGTATACCAGGAGGACGGAATCAACTGCACCTTTTATAAAAGGTGGACCTTTGAAACTGTAGACCTTATTTTGTTAGAGACAAATGTGGTCCTCGACTTTTCTCTCCTCTAAAATAGCCCGTGTGAGGAACTGTAAAGGTTCTCTCCATTCTCTTCTGCTGGCTTTTTCTTTGATCCTTGTAGACAAAAACTGGCATCCTCCAGACAGACAGAGGGCATGGAGGAGGGACAGAATGAGGACGGGGTTGGTGGCCTCGGACACCGTCTGGTGCCTCAGGCTTGGAGCCGCCAGCCTTCTTAACTATGACTCTGTGCTGGCAGTGGGCCGGGAGCTTGATGAAAATAATTAAGAATCAAGTCTGGGGCTGGGATGTAGGTCAGTGGTTAAGAGTGCCTGCCTTGCAAGCACAAGGCCCTGAGTTCAATCCCCCGCACCAAAAAAAAGAATCAACTCCGTTCCTGATGGTTCTTCAGTCTTACTTTCCTGAACAAACCTGCTGTCCCCTTCTAGCCACATTTTTAGTGAGTGAAGAGGAGGAGAAATGTTACGATGCATAGCACATAGCCAGATAGACCAGTCAGGAGGAAAGACTCAGTTCTGACCTGTTGGTCCTGGTTGAGGCATCCACGCAGACACATAGCTTTTCACTCAAACCTGGACTTGTGAGCTTTGTTCAGAGGGCTTGCAGGCCCCGGAACCTTTGATTTCTCTTGCTCTCAGATGTCCGACATGCCAAAGCCCGCCTTCATGAAGCAGAACCTGCAGGAACTGGGGATAGGAACTTACCGCAACATCGCCTTCATCTACCCGGACACGCCCATCATCAAAGCCCTGAACATATTCGTGGAGAGACGGATATCGGCGCTGCCCGTGGTGGATGAGTCAGGTCTGTCACCTGCCCCCAAACCGCACATGTTGACTGGTTTATGTTCATACTTCTCTTAAAATACGATTTCAGCTGGGGATTTAGCTCAGTGATTAGAGTGCTTACCTTGCAAGCACAAGGGCCTGAGTTCGATCCCCGGCACCACAAAAAAAAACAAAAAAACAAAAAAACAAAAAAAAAACACAAAATACGATTTCATAGCCCGGCACGGTGGCACATGCCTATAATCCCAGCACTCCAGAGGCTGAGGCAGGAGGATCGCCACAAGTTCAAGGCCAACCTGGGCCTCGTAGTGAGTTCAAGGCCAGCTCGAACTACCTAGCAAGACCCTATCTCAAGAAAACAAACAAAAAGATACAATTTCATGTCCATGTTAAAATAGACAAGTTTATCAGTGTTCAGTCCTTAATCTTAAAATGGACAAGTTTATCAGTATGTGATCCTTAGTAATTATCTAGTTAAGACTAACTTTAAAAATCACTCAATTTTGTTGTTCCTAAAATACTTTTCTAACATGTGTTTTCATTTTTTAGGAAAAGTTGTAGATATTTATTCCAAATTTGATGTAATTGTAAGTATGTTTTTGTTTTCTTTAAATCTGTCACTCTGAATGCATTTTAAAACCTAGTCAATGTTTTTTGTTTTCCTCTGGTTCCCTGACTTCATACTTCCTAACTTTTTTGAGTCTGAAGATTGGCACAGAGATTCTCCATACTAATCATGTCTAATATCCACTGGCTTGGCAATGAGGCGTATGTTAGTAGATACTAGTATTGTGTCATTTTTGCCTTGTATCTGTATATTGTACCCATCCCTGTAGCACACGTATGTGTTGTAAATGCTTGTATTTGTGCATGGGCATCTTTAACCCGCCCGCACATGTGTGCTGTGTGCACGTGTGAATTCACATGAATCGTGTACATGTGAACTTGTTAGCTGCACATAGTTGCTGGCTCCTTAGCAGTGCTGTTGGGAAGGGGACAGCAGCTGGATTAAGAGTTGTATGTTTAACAGAGCAGTAAGTAGTAAGTTCTGCATTCGAATCCCTGATTTCAGTCCACTAGGTTTGTTGACACATCTTTCCATTTGACTCTCTTTTCTCCTCATTTATTCAAGAGGATACTTAGAGTTTTATGGTATCCAGGAAAGGGAACCCACACTTCGAGCACCCCAAAAGTACATACCATTTTTTTGGCTACGATGTTGACCCTGGTGCTGAATATTCCTTTGCAGCTGTCTCAGATCTTTTGGGTCAGCCGTATGACTAACACAATAGACACCAAAGTATACGTTCATTGGAACCTGTGCTCAGCGGGGCACTGAGGCGCCCTTCAGGCCTGGGACTTCCTGGGGAACGTCCATTGCCAAGGGGGTCCCAACCTCTGAGGCACTGTGACCCTCCCAGAATGTCGTTCGCGCACAGGAGTTTTTGGCGGGGTATGCTATCAAAATCGAACATAATGCAAGAGCTTTCAATATGATTGATGAGCTGATGAAGTAACGGTGCTAATGGCTGATACAAGTTAAAAGGCAAACTTCCCATACCAGATTTAAATAAACATTAACGTTTTTAGAAGCCAGGTTGCCTTAAACTTCCTAATTTGGGCCATTATGCGTATTGGAATGAAAGGCTATAAGGTTATTCTGTGACTTTGTTCCAGAATCTCGCTGCTGAGAAAACCTACAATAACCTGGACATCACAGTGACGCAGGCCCTGCAGCACCGATCACAGTATTTCGAGGGCGTGGTGAAGTGCAGCAAGCTGGAAACGCTGGAGACCATTGTGGACAGGATAGTGAGAGCCGAGGTGAGGCCCCAGACTCCTGCCTGCCCCCTCTTCTCCCCAGGTTTACTGCGACAAGCACCTCATGGCCAATGGTGCCTCAGGAACTTTAGTGCCCAGAAAGGCCCAGTGAGGCGGCCTTCAAATTCTGTCAGATGGAGTCCTGTTCCAGAACATTCTGTAGCATACGGTAGCCATGGTGGAAAGGGCTGTTGAGTTAGACTGAATTGAGTTTCAAGTCCACTTATCACAGTTGAATCAAAAGTATTGGTGGGATACCCCCCACGGTTTAAAAAATGTATGATTGAGGGCATGGTGGCACATGCCTATAATCCCAGCACTCGGGAGGCTGAGGCAGGAGGACTGCCGTGAGCTTAAGGCCAGCCTGAACTACATAGCAAGACCCTGTCTCCCACTGAACCACCGATGCCAACAAGACCCTGTCTCAAAAAAAAAAAAAAAGATACTTGAGAAAAGTCGCCCCAGGGCCTTTAGGTTCTATGAGGGTGCCTGTGAATTCAGAGTTTAAAAAGGTATGTTATTTTAACAAAGTGAATCATAATAAAATAAAACACCTATCAAGTTGATCTTCCCTCTTCCCTGTCGTCTCTCCCCCAGTTTAGCCAGATAGTGAACAGTCCGATGCCTCAGTCTCCTGAGCCCCAGCGCTCAGATGTGGAGGGTCTTCAGGGCTGCACAGCGCTCTGTGGGGAAGGGGGAGGGTCATGCTCTTGCTGCCCTCCTGCACACAGCCTTACGGTTGCGCCTTCCTGCTCAGACAGGGCGAGTGCCATTCTGCTTGTCATTCTTGAGGACTGAAGGACACAACTGCTACCTTCTGGAATGGCCCCTAATTAGGCTGAGAATTCGTAGTGACCTTCCGTTTTTGTATCACTGTGAATGCAAGAGTACAGCCCAAAAGCAAAGTACCTAATTGCTTCTCCAGCTAGTACCGGGCAGCCATCGTTACTAGAAATCCACCAAGTCCTCCTTTAATTGTGTGTTGGAGACAGGAGAAACCCTGAGTATAGAGAGTAAAACAGAGAGGAAATGGTAGGAAATAGGGAGGCAGACTTTGTGGAGATGGGGAGGGGTGAGGGAAACAAGAAGAAGAGGAGAGAAAAGGAATCAAAAATGATCAAAACGTGATCCCCAAAACAAATGTAAATATAATCACAAACATATACCGATTTAAAAAAGAAAAGAGGCCAGACAGAGTGGCGCATACCTGTAATCCCAGCACTCAGGAGGCTGAGGCAGGAGGATCACACGAGTTCAAGGCCAGCCTGGGCTACATAGTGAGTTCAAGGCCAGTCTGAACTACCCAGCAAGACCTTGTCTCAAGGAGGGGAAAAAAAAAAAAAAAGGAAAACCCTCCCCGAAAAAGAATTTACTGCATCCATCACTGCTTGATGGAGAATGCGCCCTGACATCTCATCGATGGCCTCGGAACCGGACTCCTCTTGAAGACCGCAGCAGAAGTAGGGCCTCCCTCCGTATTCATGAGGCTGGTGGACATCCCTAGGACGGGACCCTTAATGACAGCTGACACTGTCGCAGAAGGGCATCTGCCAGCACCATGTCGGAAACCGCTCGGGGAAAGGCCGGCTGGCGTGGCCGGTGAGTCTCTGTCAGGCAGCGAACAGCACGCACCGTGCGGGACTGGTGGTGGCCGCTCCTAGTGGCGGCAGCCCTTCCAGTTGTCCTGGGAAGTCGGCGACACGGCAGTGCCTGGGCTCTGCCATGTTCTTCTGGTGGCATAGAGAGCTCTGTGATATGAAAGTGGTCATTGAGGAAAACAAAGATGTAATTAAGCCATTTTCTCAAGTTACCCATCTTGACTCTTTCCTTCAGTAAAATTCTGCCGGCAGACGCCGCCCTCCAGGGGACACAAAACCAGTCGTCAGCTTGAATGTGCTCTGTCAGGAGGGCGGCAGACAGGTCAGCGAAGGCTCAGTTTAGCTAAGTGACAAATGTCACCGACTTTCAGGCACCTCAGACAGGGAGCGTTATGAGTTTAGACTTGGCAGCTGATGACAAGAAAATGCTTTAGGTGCCCCTTTCTGTCTGGTCAAATTACGTGATTTCCCCTTGACCATCAGTAGATCAAAAGACATTTAATTACCACTGTTGAATGTTAACAAGAAAATATGTCCGGTGTAGAATATACAGCATTTTCTGATCCCAGATATGAACTGTTGTTTTAATTTATAGTTCTAGTGAATAATTGTGCTGGTACAGGATTATTGAAGGACCTAAATGTCTTACTAGAGAAATATTTTAAAGAAATTTTTGTTGAGTCACATGAGAAAGATGACCAAATGACTTGTTCTCTAACCTGAAGCAGGCTATTGTGTCAAGAACATCACTGACATAGATTATTAGAGACCAAATATTAAAACAGGCTGGGGATGGTGGCAGACGCTTGTAATCCCAGCACTCAGGAGGCTGAGGCAGGAGGATTGCTGTGAGTTTGAGGCCAGCCTGGACTACATAGTGAGACCCTGCCTCAAGAAAATAAAAAAATAAAAAATAAACATGTTCAGAGCAATGATCCTGTTTCCTAGTTTCCATAATCATCTGGATTTCTTTTCCACGTGCAACAGGTCACCTGCTGGTTGTTAGAAGCTGAGGTACAACTCTACAAAATTAAAACTGTTGCAGTTGAGATTATCATAACCGCTCTGTGGCTCCGTTTTGAGCTGTGGCCTTCATGTACTGCTCTTGTAACATCTGGGACCTCACAGGACACAGCTGGCTTGTTTCTCTTAGAAGCACTGAGTCGCACCTTAACTTTAGCGCCAGCCTTTTCTGCGGCTCGGGCCAAGGCCGCTCCCCGTCACATCCCCAGAGGGATCTGTGCAGCTCGGGGCGGCGCAGGAGGGGCGTCTGAAGCCAAAACGTCCCATGCGCCCCATCTCCCTTTTGCAGGTCCACCGGTTGGTGGTGGTAAACGAGGCCGACAGCATCGTGGGCATCATCTCTCTGTCAGACATCCTGCAAGCCCTGATCCTCACGCCGGCAGGTAACAGCGCCCGTCCGTGGCGCCAGCCAGGGCGACGGGACTCTCGCTCAGAGCAGCGCTACCCACTGCAGATGGGGCTTTGCTCTGTGCTGCTCTATGAGCCATTTTCACTTTTCAGTTTTAAAATTTTATTTTTTTGTTTGTTTTAAGACAGTGTCTTGCTATGTAGCCTCAAACTTTTGGTTATCCTCCTGCCTCAGCCTCCCAAGTGCTGGGATTACAGGCTTGCGCCACCACATCTGCCTCATTTTTGAAATTTTAATGTTCTGTTTGTGTGAGAAAAGTTACAGAAAATACTTAGGAGGGACAGAGAAGGAAAGAGGGCTTTAGACAGGAGTTGGCGATTCTCCTTCTCACATATTTAATAAGAGGAGGACACGTGAGATCTTAAACCCCCATGGTGCCTTCCTTCTGCTTTCTTTCCTCTGCCTCCCTGCCCCTATTACCTCTGAGCCAGCAGCCTTGCCGCAGCCCAAGATGGGAGACCACAGGCTGCACTTCAGACACTCCAGTTCAGCCCTAAACGTGTGCCACAGTGCTGATTTGTGTTTAGTTCAGAAATTCAGACTTGGCAAAGATGACTTTACGGTAATGTAAAAATACCCATCCTAAAGGGGTCCCCACCGCCAGCCACACTCCTTCATCTTCACCAGCAGAGACCCCGAGAGCGCAGCCAGCCGTGTCAGCATCTCCATAAACTCCCTGGCAGCGTCCTGGGATGGAGACCCAAATGTTGGAGACCCACATTTATTGAATCAAGAACACCCTGCAAATCAGAAATGGGCCTCACGTATTATCAGCTTAAAACTCTCAATAATCCTTATAATCATGAAATAGTAATAACTAAACAAATCTAAGATTATTCATGCATTATTTGTAATACCCAAAATTTGGAAACTTCCCAGAGATCTTTCGAAAGAATAATGGAGCCAGGCATAGTGGTGCAAGCCTGTAATCCCAGCACTTGGGAGGCCGAGGCAGGAGGAGCACCATGAGTTCAAGGCCAGCCTAAGCTACACAGTAAGTTAAAGGCCAACCTGGACTACACAGCAAGACCCTGCCTCAAAAAACAAAACAAAACAAAAAACAGAACAATGGGTAAGTGTTGTTCCAGGTGTGTTGCAGAATACTATACAGCACTGAACAGTGCAGGGCTCTCACCACCAATACAAAGGAAGTCTTGCTCACCTTCACTGTGGGATTCCATTTGTATAAGTTTCCAAGCAGCCAAAACAATATAGCACCTTCGTGTAGATTAGAAAGGGGCCTCTTCTAGGGCAGATTCTTCCCCACAGAGCTATAGCTTGGTGCCTTCAGGAAAAGATCCTTCTTTCCAGGGGCCAGCCCTGGACCCAGGCACCTGGTCCAGCTGAGAGGCAAGCCATCTCATCTGTCCCCTGATCAGGTTCCTTTGGGCAGGACAAGCCCAGTGGAAGCCCTCCAGTGACTGATCTGGGGCCTTGGGCTAACCAGAGATGGCTGGGCTGGGAGAGTTCATTCACCATCTAGACTTGGTGTTAGGGAAATTCTGAGCCCCCATGCTCCTCCCTACCCCAAGGGACCATGGGGAGGCCATGTGACAGCTGGAATTGGGAATGTGTGTCACATAGAAATCGTGCCACAAAGATGGGGGCGATTGGATTGGAATTCTCAGTGGTCCCCTGTCCATAATGCTCTCAGTGGGGCAGGCATTCTGTGTCCCTGTAATGGGGCTCCCAGGGACACAGGGTCAAACTCACGTGGAACTGGGGGTGCCAGGAGATGGTGCAGTACCCACAGCAGACCAAGAGCTCGGTGCTGTTTGCCCATGTCCCACCTGAGAGCCGTCTGCATGTGGGCATCGCTTCCCCTGAGCTGGCAGCCAAGCCTGTCTTCCTCCTAAGACACTGAGCTGAAATGAAAACTGTGAAAGCCAGCTGTCACATGGGCTAGCACCCTTGCAGAGTGCCCCTTGTGAGCAGTGGCCACGGTCACGCAACCCAGCAGTTTAAAAAAAAAAAAAAGATGGGGATGTAGCTCAGTGTGAAGGCCCTGGGTTGAATCCTCAGTCCTGCTAAAATCGAAGAACTCAGCAGCAGAATCTGGCATATTTAGACTTAAAAGCAAGTCAGGCGTGGTGGTGCACACCTGTTATCCCAGCACTCAGGAGGCTGAGGCAGGAGGATCACTGCAAGTTTGAGGCCAGGCTAGACTACAACATAGTGAGTTCAAGGCGACTCTGGACTACAAAGCAACACCCTGTCTCAAAAAACAAATACATAAACAAACAAACCAACAAAGAGGGAGGACAGAGGGAGTAGTGGCGGGAGGGGGTAGAGCCTTGGGCCCTGGTCCTAAGCCGCTTCTGTGCTGGTATAGAGACCTTTGCTGTTGGGGTGACTTCGCTTTTCCCCGCCACAGGTGCCACGCAGGAGACAGAAGCAGAATGACTGCTGTGGATGTCAACGCCTCACAGGAGAACTCGAAGTTCCTGGCTTACGTTTGGCCTCACGAACGCTGGCTGCGACTGGAGAGAAGAAAATGGCTCAGAATGTATATCAGGGTTTAGCGATGTGTATTTTTTTTCCAGTGATGTAAGGATTTAAAAAAAAAAAGATTTTCTGTGCTCAAAGATGCGGGCTTGCATTAAGAGACTGTTTTCAGACCTCCATCTGCAGGATTTTAAATGCTGTATGTCATTAAAGTGCACTGTGTCCTGAAATTCTCCTTACTTTTCATTTCAAAGAATGCACTGGTTTGGGACAGGTGATGTGACATAAGGTGAGTGTGTGACACTCGCAGATCCTAGTGCCTTATGTCCGAGCCCAGCAATATGTTCTCGAGGCGCCGGCTGAGCGTGCAGGGAGTGACGCCGCCCGCCGAGCTCGAATGTGGAAAAGCCTTTGAACCTCTGCCAGACCGGTCTCTCCACCAGGCTTGCCACAGTCCCAAGCTGACTATAAATAATCACTTTACAACTTGAGTGGCACTTTTTCCGTTTGAAGTGTTTTTGTTCTAAGCTACCATGTGAACGAGGCTGCTTGACAACAGCTCTATTTATTTTTATTTCTGTGCAGTTTTTTTTTTTTACACATCTTTTGGTGGGGAAACTTCACCGTATCCATTAATAAACACTTGGTTGCTGTTTGAAAATGGCCAGTTTCTCCTAACTTAAGGATCTGGCAAGAGATGACTTCTCAGTTAGCCATGGTAGGATCCTGAGACGCAAGTGGAAACAAGGGAACCACGTGCCGGAGATGTTTTGTCTTTTTTGGTAAAATCGTGATGCTTGTGAGACTGTATATTTCATCGTGGCACATACCGTATTGTCTTGCAGTTGAAGGAAACCAGGGTTTCCTCATCGTCAGTGCTTGGCAGATGTTGACACTGTATAAATATGGGGAGAGTTTGAGGTTTTGTTTTTTTGTGTTTTTTTGAGTTTTGTTTTTTTTTTTCCAGATTGAAAAATAAATCCTAAATATCGACCATTTTGTTAAAGAAGTTCTTTTAAGTACCATGTTTCAGCAAGTGTTCATTAAAATTCCTCATGCAGTTTGCTACTGAGCTGTTTCTCCCTGAATAAAGGAGTACACAAGCCAGGCGTGATGGTGCAGGCTGAGGCAGGAGGCTCAAAAAACAAAACAAGGGGCTGGGAATTTGGCCCAGTGGTAGAGCACTTGCCTAGTAAGTACAAGGCCCTGAGTTTGATCCCCAACACCCAAAGACAAACGAAACAAAACAAAGCAGCACGTGAATTCTTACTGTCTTTTACCCACTGTCAGGAGGAAAAAATACATTAAGATTTAATTCATAAACTCCGTCCATTATTAAATAGAAACATAATGAAAAATTGCTACACAGTTTTTCTTGCACCAAGTTGTCTGTTTCCTAGTAGGTCAAATCCGAGAGGAAAAGTATAGACGTTTTTCCCATGGAGCCTCAGCGGTGGGATTCACGCTAATGCTGATGTTTGGGAGAAAAAAGGAAGCCACCAAAACAGCCCGTTTTTACTCCACACCATTTCTTTGTGGCCATACACAAGTGTGTGCAGACTGTGCACACATAGGGGTGTGTGCGTGTGTGTGCGAAGTTGCATGGATCTGGTTCAGAAGACAGTTTGGCACCACTTTGAAATGGCTTAGTGGTCTCTGGTCTCTTGTTTTATGAGACAGGGTCTCACTATGCAGTCTAGGCTGGCCTCGAATTGAAGGCAATCCTGCCTCAGCCTCCCAGGTGCTGGGATTACAGGCATAGGCCACCACACCTGACTTGGTCTCTAAGTGTCTCTTCACTGTGTGGCTTGTCAGGCCCAGCAGGTTTTGAAGCCACCTGCTAACAAGGGCCTGTGACCTGTTTTGTCCAAGGGCTCCAGATAAAGGCTTGGGCATGAGCAACGTGCTTCTGTTCCTTTCTGGGAACAAGGAACACTGGCACTTCGAGAAGGGGACAGATACACTCGCTGGGGTATTTGCACCACCTCCCCTGTGGGCCGGGCTGCGGCTGGTGCCTGGCGCCCTTGCGGGGGGGGGGGGGGGCC
>PVJO010025722.1:0-22262 GCA_004026905.1 Hystrix cristata
CACACACACACACACACACACACACACACAGAGCCAAATATGTGTGGGAAGGGCTGGATGAGGCTCGTTGAGAAAGTTTTGCTACCGCAGGACTTTTAATGCTGTGATATGTGTTGTGAATGTCCTGGTGAGATCTGTCCCGGAGCCTCCATCAGAAAGCCCCTCAGTTACTGCAGCCTTAGATAATTTTGCCCCACAGGAGTCTTCTTATGGCTCCAGCCTGTACTCTGGAGGCCAGGAGAGCAGCCCTTTACAGGTCTCCACGGCTCTGCTTCCACCGACTCCTGCTGACTTTGCTTCCATGGCAGCCACCTGCTTTCTCCTGTTACAGCTCTTCAGCCCCAACACCACCAGCACCTCTTGTAATTCAGGGGAGCAAATGTGCATAACTGCCCATCCCTTCTCCTTGATAAATCTAGGCTGTGCATGCGTGTGTAAGATCAAGGGTGCTTCCCCCGAGTTGTCCTGTCTCTGCTCCCGAAATCACACTGGATAATACCTTGTCCCCCTCACTAATGTCTGTTTAGATTTTCACCACTGATCACCTGTCATGCCTCTTGGGGTGGGGGCATCTCTTCCAAATAGTCAAAGCCCCAGCTGTCAAATCTCCAAGCACCAGGAGATTGGTACAGTGGGGGTGGGGGAAGCTGGTGTGTCCCATGTGGGTGAGATCCTCACCACTCAAGCTGGGGGTTAGGCTGGCTGTGGGGTTCACTGTCCTGAGTGTGTCAGAGTTTGAGGAAGTCAGCTTGTAATACCAGCACTCAAGAGACTGAGACAGGAATATCACAAGTTCAGAGTTAACCTGGGCTACATAGTGAGTTCAAGGACAAGCTAGACTAGTGAGACCCTGAAGGGAGTGAGGGAGCTCGGCTACTATGAGTACCCAAGAAGGGTATGGAGTAAGAGCTAATAAGATGATTTCTGATGAATGGTACAAGCTCAATAGCTTCTTGTCGCTGTTGTCATTGTTACTGTGGCACAATCAGGAAATGAAAGCCCAAGTCCCAGGCCAGGGAGGCGACTGCTGCTCAGGGGGGAGGCCTGCCCCGCAGAGAACTGCAGCGGTTGCTTCCTTGCCTCTCTTGGCTGGCACGACAGGAGCAGCTAGGAATAGAGAAGTCTGGGAAAGGGCAAGGCTGGGAGGGCTGAGTGTGGAAAGCTTTCTAGAACCTTCTGAGTTTGCTCCCTGACCCTTGGGAGCCTGGTCCATCTGTTCTAACAGAAGCCATCATTCTGACTTATGCCCCATCTGTGAGCCCCCTCTCCATACGCAGTCTAGAAATCACTCACTTATTAGCCAGCCCTGTGCTCGCTCACCTCAGAGAGGAACTAGAAAGCAGAGGCTGTGCCTGCCCTGTTCCAGTGTGTGCCAGCATCATGCTCAGGGCCTGGTATGGAGTGGTGCTCAGCAGATGGTTGAAGGAGTGGGTGAATGAGGAGAGGAAGTAGGTACCTGGCGGGTGTGCACACACAAACACACACATCCCGGCTTGCAGCCCAGACATGGATTCTGCTAGGGACACAGGACTACAAATGCAGTAGATCTCTGCTAACACCGGACACAGATGTGCTCAGGAAAAAAAAATGGAAATTCTAGGAAGCGCCCTGACCCTGAGCCGTGGCCCTCATTCCCCTCCTCACCAGCTCCTTTCCAGACGTAGAGCTGCTCTGTGCATTGAGAAACCATGAGGAGCTGCCCTAACTCTCCTCACTCACAAAGCACTCTTGCTAGGTCCTGTGAAGATATTGAAGCTCATAAAAACTACAAAACTTAGGGTAGCAGCCAGTTTGTTCCTGGTTGGGTTTGCATACCTCTAACTCTCGCCAGTTTAGAAGGGCAACTGGACAAGTCCCCAGAAGGGAAAATAAACTAAAAAATTCCTCAAGCAAGACCTCACTCCTAGGAGTGAGAGCTCACAAGGTCCAGAGAGAGTAAACAGGTCACATCTGCTCAGTGTAGGAGGGAGGGTGGCGCCATGAGCTGGGCCAGCCCGGTTGCAGGCACAGATCCCCCAACTCCTGCGAACACTGGGGAAGTGGGGCCATCCACTGGCCTCTCTAGAGTGGGGCAGACATTAGTCAAGCCAGGCTGGGTCCCTCATCCCTTAACCCCAGCTCCATCCAGAGGAGCCGTTCCAGCACCTCTGCACCTCTCACAGAGATGCCGCCAGCAGCCCTTATGGAGACCCACTGGACAGATGAGAAGATGTGGCAGAGGGAGAACAGGGAAGAAAGGGAACGCATGACCCACAGAAACCGGAGGCTCTGGGGCCAGGCGGCTCCAGGAGGGAATCGGCCTGCCAGTGTCAGGTCTGTGAGCCGTTTTCCGGTCCTGAGAGGACCTGCCCCACACCCTGAGCAAGGAGGACATGTTTGGTTCCTCGGGCAGGCTGGGGGAGGGGAACCTTCTCCTTCTGGCCCCAGCTAGGCAGAGTGGCCCAGGGCTCCCTGGGGACCCGAGCTCCAAGGCCAGATGTTTCACAGGCTCTTCATCACCCAGCAGATGGCAGATCCGCGGGGCTCCCTGTGAGGCAGGGCAGCCTGCTTCCCTCTAGCCTCTGAGGACAGATCTAAGGAAGGAGGGGCTTTGAGGCCCCAGGGGAGACTGAGCCTGTAGCAAAGCAAGACGGAGAAGAAGGTAGCATCCCATAATCGGTCACAAAGAAGTGAAGTGGGGCTTATCTCCTCCAGATTCGTGGTGGCTGCCCACAGGCTGGCAGAACTCACAGCCTGATGGGGTCTGTAGGTGCCTTGCATCTCCCTCAGAGCCAGCACGATGTAGTAAGCAGTGCCGGGGCTCAAGTACAACCTGGTACTGACACTTCCCAGCTGTGTGATCTGGAGGAGGCTACCTAACCTCCAGAGATCTGACCTTACTCATCTGCAAAATGGAAACAGTAATGCTGCCCTGGTGGTTTGGTGCTTAGATCCAAGATGCCAGGGGAGAGTCTGACCTGGTGTCAGCCTCTGAAAAGAAGCTCAGGAAACTTGAAAGTCGTGTCCTTCGGCTGCCTTTTCTCTACCTAGCTTAGTATCAACCAGGTCTTTAGTGATGGAGAAGAAAAACAGAGTGGGGAGGGGCTGTAGAGGTAAACTTGGGGCTTGGACCATGTGTTAGCTCTCCATCACTGTGACGAAAATCCCTGCGATGAGGAGAAAAGGTTAATTTTGACTCAAGGTTTAAGAGGCTTCAGTCCATGGTCATGTGGCCTTGTTGTTTAGGGCTTCTGGTGAGGCAGAACATCATGGGAGGGAGCCTGCGGCATGGGAGTCCTGGTCACCTCCTGGTGGCCAGGAAGTCAGAGAGAGGAAGCAGCTGGAGTCCCAGTATCCCCTCCAAGGACATGGCTGTGGTGACCCAACTCCCTCCCACTAACCCATCTCCTGGAAGTTACACCATCTCCCATTAGTGCCCCGTGCCAGGGACCAAGCCTTCAACACACAGGCCTTTTAAGATTCGAACTATAGCAAGCCAGATGCTATTGTTTTCTGCTATGCTCTTTGTGACAGTTACCTCTGCAGAAACTGAGCTATAAGCAGGACTTGAAGGCAAGGAGAGAAAATGATGGGACACACTCCACAATTCACCACTTCTGTGCCTGGAGCAGACATTACTAATCAACTGCAGCTTGATTTCCCCCATTGAGTCTGAATGCAACCTCAGACTCTCTCCAAACACATGCAGGAACTCCCCAAAGATCATTAGGCAGTGTCATTAAACTCTTGTCCATCTACTGCTGGGCTTTGGAGTGGGCAAGGGAATAGATGGAGTGAATTCAGTTGGTCATTTCTCCCAGCACCTCAGCCTTCTCGTCTGTAAAATGGGAGTTGATAAAAAATACCTGCCTCTGAGGATTCTTGTGAGCATCGAATGAGGTATCACTCATGAGGGGATCAATACTTTATGTGGCCTTCTTGCTTCCTCGAAGCTTGTAAAAGAGGATCAGTGTGTACATTCTGCACATGAAGAAGCTGAGGTTTGGGGAAATGAAATTAGTCTGGGAGACAGAGTGGGGCCAGGGCAACACCCTAAGTAAGTCAGTCCAGGGCTTGATTTTAGCTAAACTACAGCTGGACAAAAGCACAAGGGTGGAGTCCAGCCAGTTCCTCCAGCCCCAGGGCCTAGATGGAGAGTCCACTCTGCAGCGGGACCCCCCGGCCTTTAGAAGCTCCAGCTCTCATGGGGCAGATGTAGTCAGAGAAGATAAACAAGAACAAGCAAATGAATGTGTCAGGTGTCTAATGGTGGTAAAAGCTATGAAGCCAAAGATTGGTGAGGTGGAAGGTAGGGACATGGGCTCTAAGAAGGTGACCCTGGAACCCAGGTTACTGGAAAGAAGAGAGGGAGCTGCCTTCCAGCTAGGAGTGGGATTTCTGAGTTTCTAGGATATACTTATGCTTGACTTTAATAGATTGAACTAAACAGCTTTCCAAAAGTGGCTATATCATCACCCTCTCCACAGCAATGTATGAAAGTTCCAGTGGTTCATTTCCTCAACAATACTGGTTAGTATCTGAGGTTTTCTTTTTTATGTTAACCATTCTAATAGGAAGAGCTATCACTATGTGGCTTTAATTTGAATCTCCTCTGGTGACTTAGTATAGGACCTCGGACATCCTCTTTTGTTAAAGGATTGCTCAAGCCTTGCCCATTTTTTCTGTTGGATCTTTTTATTGCTGACTTCTAATTGTTCTGTATATAGTATAGATCTGATCATTTGTGGATATATTATTGCAAAAAGCCCCCTGTCTGTGGATTGCCTTTCAATTCTCATCATGGTATTTTCGGATTATCAGACATACTTAATAAAGTATTTATTAATTTTGTGTATAATTATTTGCCTTATGAGTATTTAACTTCACAATTTACAAGAAATAAAGTTTTACAGAACATAAGATTATGGAATACTCCTTTGTACTTTTCAGAAGCAGGGAGTTTTATTGCTGCTGTTCAAAGAATAAAATTTTATAAACATTAAAGCCACGTTAGGCACATTTTGAGTTGGATAATGTCCTTGTTAAAGAGATTTTTTTTCTATTATTGAAATTTCAGGTTTGGGTTAAATGAAGCATAAAGCATAAATTAAACTCTTTCTAAAATCTCATATTTTTAAGATAAAAAGGTACCTCCAATACTTTAAAATAGTGACAGTGACCCCAGTCGTTCTAGACCATTGTAGCAGGCGTGGCTCCTCTGCACACACGGCATGTCACCAACACACTGTGGACAGTGACGGCAGTGGCGTTGCGCTCCGCTCCTGTGTCACTCTTGTGAGCGCTATTGTGCTGGCATGTCTACCAAGTGCAAAATCCAGTTATCAAAAGCAAAATGACTGTCAAATTCCCAGAGAGGACGTAATTTAGAGCTGAGATTGTATATTCAGAAACCTGTGGCATATTCTTTAAATTTTTAAAAATATATAAATTATAATGTACATTCAATAAGAACAGTGGACTCAGCAGTAGAAGCACAAGACTGGCTGAAGTTCAGTATCTGGGTCAACAAGTGTTTACCTACCATTCTGTAATCAGTTTTTGCTCAATCTTAGCACTTCCAGTGTTTCTCCTGCAGCAGGGTTTATTTTTCTAGCATTTGAGAATGAAAGGCTCAGTTCTACTCAGTTGTCTGATTACAAACAAGAGCTATGGGGATGGCAAGCTGATGAGGCATATGTGAGAGAACAAAGGTGTACAACTGCATTTTCCCTTTGTTTGACATTGGCTTTGATGCAGGCAAAAATGCATCCTAAAAACTGAACAAGCCTTTGTTTCTAAGTTTAATTCAGCACTATACTCCATCTGTAAAAATCTCCCCAGCATGAGATGCACTCAAGTGACAATAATACTGCAACATAGGTACTCAGAGCTTCCGAAAGCACTGAAGATGTAAGTCATCATTAAAAGACAGTCTGGGTAAATATCACACATTTCCTGTCAGCTGTGGCTAAGATTTGCATATTTCTGACTGAAAGGAATCCTGTGGGGCTTTTTACTTATCGTTTATTTGAAGAAAAGCTGTCTTAGGTCCTCTAAGACATAAGGCCTAGGTTGCAAAATTGGTTTCCCTGTATCATCACAGACATATTATACGCTGTTAATACTGTTTGACATTGAACCGCTGTAATTGGTGGTGCAACTACTCTCCTGTGTATCTAGCAAAGAACAAGCTATTAGAGCAAAAAGCTAATAACGAAGAAATGGATGATTCCACGAAGATGTAAAGGCCTTGTTGTGTCTCAGGATTTGATAACCAGTTCCAGGCACCTGGACAGACAAACGCCTCCATGAGAAGCATTCTCCAGGGTCCTGGGGCAGGTAGCAAATGATGAATATGTTAGAAAGTCTTCTTTCAAAATCATTCTGCTGGGGCTGGGGGTGCAGCTCAGTGACAGACCACTTGCCTAGCATGCTCAGGGTTCTGAGTTCAAGTCCCAGTACCACAAAAACAAAACCTTGCTCGCCCCAGCCATGGCCTTGACCCTGTTCGCATCTTAGTCCCCATGCAACCCTTCAGGCCCCCAACCCCCACCACTTTGCATACTGAACACCCATCAAAGTTCGTTATTTTATCTTTTTTTCAAGTTAATTATTTTAATATAGTCCAATTTATCCATTTTGTGCCCTGCTTAAGGAAGCTGCAGTCAAGATGTTCCCTAATCTCTTCCCCTTCAGGATGTATTGTTTTGCTTTTCACATTTAGATCTATAGCTATGGAATATCTTTAAAATGTCAAGGTTCAATTGTCTTACAGTGAGCATCCATGATGAGCCAGGCATTCTGCTAGGCAGCATGATTTACTGGCTCATAAGAGAGACTGCTGTTCCTTTTATAGATGAGTCAGTAGAGGTTAAGAAACCTTGAATTTTACCCAGAGGAAGGGTCAGGGTTTGAACTCAGGACTATCTGTGTCTTATTCAGCCAGAGCGTTGGGTTAGGACAAGAAGCAGTCAGCTCAGGCAGAGGAACCCTCCTGCTTAGGCCACTCACCTTCTCAGGAATCTTGGTGGACAGAGGGCTTGGGGCAGAGGATAGTTGGGTTCTCAAGACAGCTCAGGGCTGCCCAAAGGGAGAACAGATAGAGAGCTTTTCTCCCCACAACACGTGAAGTCCTGGGAATCCGTGTTCTATGAGCCACATGCTGGGAAACGCCTCCAAAGTTTCATATTTAGTGTGACAGTGGCAGCCAGTTGGGGTCATGGCCATTCATCATGGTGAGAAAATACCTGTCTTTTCTTAGTCTACTAATTTTTCTCCTCCACCTTCTGATATAATATTTTATATTAATAGTTTTTTTTTCAATCTTAATCCATTCTTGCCTTCCTGGAAGAAGCTCTGCTGCTTCCAATAAATTATTATTAAGACACAGCTACCCTGATGCTGATTTCTTGAACACCCTAGTCAATTCTGGGGGCCGAAGGAACCTCTGTGGATCAGGGGACAAAAATCCCATCACCTTTCACAAGGTCCAGACTAAGATCCCACCGGGCCCTGCCTCTTGTGGACCGCTGGCTCCAGGCCAAGGCAAAATGGTTACCAGTAGGGGGAGCCATGATTCCTCCTCTGCCATGGAAGCATAAAGGGGTTGGCAAAAGTGTGGCCAGACAGAGTGACGCTTTCCCAGAGAGCTTTCTATTGTGGATCTCCGATTTAATTCCACTGTGGTCAGAGATGTTTTGCATGATTTCCATCTTTCTACATTTATTTCTACTTGTTTTATGGCCCACATATTCCCAAGAAAGTCCCATGTGCACTGGAAGACAATGTGCAATCTGTTGGTGATGCGTTCTGTAAGTTCAACTAGATCGAGTTGGCAGATAGTGTTGCTTGGGCCTTTTGGATCCTTACTGAGTTTTTAGCTATTGTCATGTTAGTTAGAGAAAGAAAAGGGTTTTCAAATCTCCAAGTAGTATGGTTGAATTGTTTATTCCTCCTCCTAATTCCGACAACACTCACTTTATATCTCTTGGGGCTTATTATTTGGTACCTATACATACGTACTTGTTATATCTTCCTGATGTACTGACTCTTGCCAGTGTGAAAGATCTTTGTCTCCAGTAATATTTCTTGCTTTCAATTCTATTTTGTCTGACATTAGCATAATCATGCCAGCTGTGAGTCCATCTTTTTATTTTCACCCATTTGTGTCTTTGAATCTAAAGTGTCTCTTGTAGCCAACGTAGAATTGAGTCTGACCTTTTATTCACTCTGACAGTCTCTGCTGTTTAAATGAGGTTATGAATCCATTCATACTTTTTTAGAAAACACAAAATAATTAAAATTATAAGTGATGGACATAGATTTATTTCAGCCATTTTGCTTTTTGTTTTCTTTCTGTCTCATGTCTTTTTATTCATCTGCTCCTCCTTTATATCCTTTTGTGCTGAACATGTTTAATGTATTATTTTGATTCTTCTGGGATTTTTTCACTATTTTTAAAAAATTGTTATTAGTGGTTGCTCCAAGAATCACTTTCTTATCTTACTTTATCACAGTCTACTTTAGAACAGTACTAACTCAAATGCAATAAAATATGGAGATTTGGTTCCACCATATCTCCTTTTTTCCTCCCACTTTTGTGCTTTTACTATCAAATTTATTACATACATATCCATGTATGGATATGTATGGATATACATGGAGCCAAACAAAATGGTATTATAATTCTTTTTAAATCTATCTTATATCTTTTTTTTTTTTTTGAGACAGGGTCTCACTATGTAGTCCAGGCTAGCTTTAATTCACTATGTAGCCTAGGCTGTCCTGAAACTTGTGATCCTCCTGCCTCAGCCTCCCAAGTGCTGGGATTACAGGTATCCATATATCTTTTAAAGAGCTCAAGAGAAGAAATGAGAAAGAACATATTTATGGAATCTTTTCTGTTTACCTACATGTTTACCATATCCCGAAATTTTCATTTCTTCCTGTGGATTCAAGTTAGTGTCATTTCCTTCACAGTTTAAGTATTTCTTATAAGGTGGGTCTGCTACCAATAAAAATCTCTCATTTTTGCATTTATCTGGAAATGTCTACTTTACATTCTATGTGTGTGTGTTACTGGGTGTTGAACCCTGACCCCAGGGCCTTCCCACTGAGCTACATCCACATCCTAGCTTTTTCACAGTATATTGTTATTTTGACACAGGGTCTTGCTAAATTGCCTAGATTGGGCTCAATCTTACGTTGCTCCTGCCTTGGCTTTCTAGAGTGCTGGGATTATAGGTGTGCACCATCGCACCTGGCTTCACCTTCTTTTGTTCGACAGCTTCTTTCCTAGCATTTTGAAGCTGACATTCCACTGCCTTCTGCCCGCCGCTGTTTCTGATTCAAAGCTATGGGTTAGGATGAGGAGGCAGCTCGGTGTTGGAGCACTTGCCTAACACGCAAGGCCCTGGGTTCCACCCCTAGTGCCACCACCAACAAAAAACAAAAGTTAATCATAATCATATTATTGCTCCCTTGTTGGCGATGAGCTGTTTTTCCCTTCTGCTTTCCTGGTTTCTTTTTGGCTTTGGCTTTCAGTATTCAGCTAATATGGCAGATGCAGCTGTCTTTGTGTTGATTCTACTTGGGATTTGTTGGGTTCGTTGGATATGTGGGGGTCTTTGTCAAATTTGGGAAAGTTTGCACATTATTTCTTCAAATTTTTTTTTCTTTTTCTTTCTTCTCCTTTTTCTCCTCTTATTTGGGATTCCTTTGCTAAGTTTGACATTGTTCTGGAAGTGTTTGAAGTTTGTTCATTTTTTTCTTCAATCTTTTTGTCTGTTTTCTAACCACTCTAATAATAACTAACCACTCTAATAACTTGATTTATTTTCAAGTTCTAACCACTCTAATAACTTGATTTATTTTCAAGTTCACCAGTCTTTCTTCTGCCATCTCAAATCTGCAACTGAGTTCCTCTGATGATTTTTTATTTCAGTTACTATTTTTCAACTCAGAATTTCCACTTAGTTCGTCATTATTTTTTAGTTATATCTCTTTATTGACGTTATCTATTCCTTGAATCTTCATACTTTCCTGCAGTTTTTTAAACATGACTCTCTTCCATTACTTGGACATATGTATAACAGCTATTTTAAAGTCTTTGTCTTGGGGCTGGGGATTTAGCTCAGTGGTTAGAGTGCTTGCCTACCAAGCGCAAGGCCCTGAGTTTGATCCCCAGCACCAAAAAAAAGTAAAATAAAATAAAGTTTGTCTCTTTACTCCAACCCCTGAGAATACCCATAGATATCTTTTATTGACTGATTTTTTCCTGTTTTGTTTTTGCTTGATTTTTCTATGCATATCAATCGCACTTTCTGATTTCTTTGTCTTGTAATTTTTGTTGAATATCAGGTATTTTAGATAATATAGCAACTCGAATATTGGACATTTTAGATAACACAGTAACTATGAATTCTGACTTTTTAACTCATCAAGGGTGGTGGTTGTTTGCCCATTTGTTTGGTGGCTGTCCTAAACTAAATCTGTTTAAACCATTTTCCCCTATGACATGTAGCTGCTAATGTCTCTACTCTTGTAGGCCTATTTCTTTTCTTGTTTACATTGTTCAGATTTCCTCCCTGATAGTTGGCTCCTGTCTGCAGAGCCCAGTGTTCAGCCAAAGACTGGTCAAAGGTTGAGCCCACGTCACCAGACAGTCAGGCCTACCTCTCTGCCGATGGGTTCGGGGCATGCAGGCTGTTTTCAGGTCTGCCGCAGACCTCACTTTGCACTGAGCTCTCTCGCATCTCTGCCGCACACACGCAGGCCCCATGAGCCAGAGTTGTACCGTTCTGCTGCACACGCAGTGCAGACGCGTGGAGAGTTTCTCAGGCCCCCGCAGCTAGCCACCTCTCAGAACTCCCTGTTAAATCACTAGCTGGTGCGCTGATCCATTACTTGTTGCAGGTAAGACCACAGCTGCAGGCTGGCACAGCAGCTGGCCGCCTCTTCCACTTACCACTGAGGCTGCCACTTGAACTCCCAGGACTACAGGTCAACTGTGTTGTCTTCCACAGTAGCAGGGAAGCTGCTGCTGTCCCCAAGTGATGCCACTAGGGTTGACAGAGTCGGTGGGAAATGGTGGGGCGTAGTCCCAGGCAAGGGCAGCACAGACCCTCTCTGTTCGTCCTTGATGTAGAACTGAAATGGTAGTTTTACAGTTCTGGTCAGCTTTACAGCTGCATTTATAGAGTGCTCATGTAACTTAATATAAACTACCTCACTTAATCCTCGGAAGCACTACAGGAGACTCTTACCAAGTCTAGAGATGAGAAAACTACGGTCCGTAGTTGTTAAACACCTTGGCCGGTGCCCCTGACCCAGGCTCCTGAACACTGCACCTACTACTTCTGCGGGCATCCTCTCTCTGGAGCTTTTTAGAGCCATGAGGCCGACAGCCTCAGAGCAAGGTGATTATTCACAGCTGCAGTAGCAAAGATCTGAACAGACCCTGAGTCAGGTTATTCCCCCCATCTAACTTACAGAAGTAACCTATGTATTTTCTGTGTTGACCTGTGCTAACTAGCACCAGAGAACTAGAGAAAGACTGGTTTGCTTTCCTCCTGACATTGAGCTGCAGAACTATCTCTGAGCATCCTGGAGGCCAAAGCAAAAGAGCAAAGAGGATCAGTTACATGGTTCTTGTAGTCTTCAAGGAAAACATGAAGTAAAGATTTTATTAACCTTCTTAGCTTGGAGAAGTTCCTTACTGAGCGTCTCGCCTGTGGGGTGCAGAAGGATACAGTGGGTGACGCGTCAAGCAGCACACTTTTGATAAGCTGCTTCTTAAGCGAGCGCTCTCAGTGTGAGCTGTAAGGCCTCAGGACAAAGCAAGACTCCAGAAGATGGTTTCTGGGAAAGAGCCTCACCACTAATGGCCCAGGAACACAGCTCTGGGCTGGTCCAGCTTGTCCCAGGGACTGAAATCTTTACTTGCAGAGCAGCCTGTGGATGACCAGACCCCACACACCTCTTCCTGAATATTCTCTCCCCCGGGTGGGAGAGCGGACAATCATTTGCAGCATTCATCGATTTAGCATTTCATGCATCAATTATTCATGGGCTTCCTGGGAAGTCCATGTTATAGTAAATGGTCATTTTTGAGCCATGACTTTGAGTCTCTTTGTCCCTCTAGCTGGTGGGTGGGCCCAGCCAGTCCCCCAGCAGTCGCTTCAACCCAGTTCCACCACCTCCTACCTGTCAAGCACGTGTGGGGTGACTCTACTGGCATTATGAAAACCTGGAGGTTTTGTGAAAATGGCCCAAGAGCCAACTCTAGATGGTGGTGAAAGAAAATAAAGAGGTGGATGCCAGTGATGATTCCAGCAAGAAACAGAGTTTGGCGTGGTTTGTAGGAAGGTGTCTAATTCCACCATGGCTTGTTTCTGTAATGCCAGCCAGTTCGCTATTTCCTCTGCAGAAATAGGGGAGAATGGTTTGCAAAAACTGTTTCAGTGAGTTTTCCAGCCAATAAATAATTGCTCTTTTCAAGCCAGACATAAAACCTTAGTGACAAGGCAATAAAGTCATGGTATTTGGATATGCAGAAGAATGTGTGAGTTAATTTTAGTGGGTTTATTTGAATAGTGGGAGGTATCTTAATAGTGGAATAAATCGTTCTCATTCTATATTCATAGAATTGTTAGGGGCTTGTGGATGATCACTTATGTTTTTCCAGGTGTATTTTAACACAATGGTTAAAACCTTTTACTTGGCAGTGGAGCACGCTCCTGTTAACTATAACATGTAGAACAGATGGGAACAGATCTGCTCTGCTGAAGGGGGACTAGGGAGCTCCCTGATGAGCTACACACCCCCACACACACCAGCACCAGGGCACCTATGTGGGACCTCTTGCTTTGCACAGACTAAGAGGTTCATTTCAGTCTGATTCCTATCTGTGGTCCCAGTGCCTAGCGTGGAATAAGCATTTGGCGAGTATCAACAGGTATATGCAAGGGTGGATGGATGGATGCATGGATGGATGGATGGATGGATGGATGAATGGATGGCTGAGTGGATGGATGGATGGGTAGGTGGATGACTAAGTGGATGCTGAGTAGATACCAAGGTAGATAAGTCCCTGGGAAAGTGGATCATTTGTTAGTTGAGTAGATTAATGGAGGATTGGTGAATATGTTGATGGCTTCACCTTCTATATTCCTTTCCACCATAATCTGCCCCACTCCATGCCACAAATGGACCCTGGCATGACATTGGTTGACTTCCTGTGGAGTTGCATCCCATTCATAAGAATAATTCTGAATATCCATTAACGCTTTCCTCACCCCTCCCAGTGACTGGACATCAGCTGCTGTGGAGGTGCTATTCCACAGCCTCAACCCAGCATGGAACACACCCTTTCCCCAGCCCTGCCAGGACCCTCACCTCTCAGTGCGCCCACTCAGGCCCTCCTTCCCTGCCCCGATACGGTCCTGCTGGCTCATCCTCTGGACCCCGCCTGTGTCCTGATCTCTGGGCCACCTCTGACCGACTGCAGCCCTCTGGCACCTATCAGTCTCCTGATGACCAGAGGCTGGATGTCAGAAAGCAAGCTGAGACGTCACCTATAAAAGCAGGGAGGAGACTCAGAGCCCTGCCCTGCCGTGTCCCCTGCCTTGGCCCCTCTCCAAGTCCCCGCAGGCAGCCGGGTTCTACCAGTCATGAGCAGAAGGAAGACAGTGCCTGACCACACAGCCCCACCCTGTCGGCTGCAGCAGCGGGGAGAGAGGTGCCCAGCTGAGGCCAGGCTCACCAGGGAACTGGACCAGTGACAAGTCTTCAGAATTTTTGTGACAGGAGCCATCAGTCAGGCCTGAGCCCTTGCTCCCCGCCCTGAGAGAGTGGACAAGATTGCAGTCAAAAGCTGTTGACTCAGCACACTGGTGCCTTTGTGCCTGCCCTCTGTCACTGCGACTCAGGGGGCCCGAGGCTGTGCAGAGCACTTACCTGTACCCAGGCAGAGTGACTGTGGTACTGCCTGCATGCTGCACTCAGCAGTGGCTTGGTAGCAACAGTCTGCCTCAGTTTCCTTGCCCTGCCTGTTCCCTATGTTCCCTAGACTGGAGCCAGCCCTGACCTCAGCCCCTTGAAACAAGCCTGTATCTCATTGTCTCCCTTCATGGTCCCCATCCCCTCTTCATCCTCCGCACACCTGTTTACCTACCCTGTCAAGAAAACAGTTCAAGAATAAACGCCTCTTCAGAGAGAACAGCAGGTCAGAGAAGGCAAGGGACACGCCCAGGGTCACACAGTGAGATAGTGATACAATCAGGAATAGAACATGGTTCTTCTGCCACCACCCCCTCGTTCCCCTATCTTGTTCTCTTTCCCTGCTGCCTTAGTTTATTTTGTGTTGCTGTAACAAAATACCTGAGCCTTGTTACTTTATAAATTAAAGAGGTTTATTTTGACTCACAGTTGGCAGTCCAAAAATATGGACCGGCACTGGCTCTAATGCAGGCTGCATGGTGATTAGCATCACATAACAGGAGCATATGTGTGAGAAAGAGAGGAGTTACATGGTGAGAGAGGAAGCAGGAGACTAACGAGGGACTAGGCTGTCTCTCTTGCAGCTGCCCACGCTGAGCTCTGCATTAGTCCAGTCTGGGAGTGTCGCCTCTGTGCCCTAATTACCTTCCACTAGATCTCACTGCCTAAAGCTCATGGCTACTGGTGACCAAGCTCCCAGCGCATGAACCTCTGAGGATACAGCACATCCCAGCTACAGCACTTGATCCGTGCTGCTCTTCCCTGAACTATCAAAGAAGCTGGGTTCAAATCCCAGATCTGCCACAACTGAGGGGAGCAATCTTGAGCACATAACTTCAGCTCACCAAGATGCAGTGTCTTTATCTGCAAATGGGAATGACAGCATCATCTGCAGACAAGAAGCAAGCCCAGGACAGAGTTCCCACGGCCAGTCTGGGTCACATAGGACCTTCTGAATTGGAGTGATTCCCGGCCCCAGCCCTGGGTTGGATGTCCTGAAGCACCAGAGCTGGCTTCTGCCTGGCTCTGCTGTGCCCTAGGGATCCGGGCACCAGCCAGCAATTTGGGGGTCTCAGGACCCAGTCTACAGATAAGACTAATACCAGGGTTGTCTCTAAAGCCTGTTCAGAGGGCAGCAAATTGAAGGGGCCAGGAAACTCTCTGCAGTGTCATTCTCTGCGTTCGTCTGAGCCTTGCTCTATGCTCTGTCCCCAGCTCTCTTCTCACGTGATCCCTCCCAATAGCCTCCTCACCTATCTCCAGCCTCCTCCCCCAGTCTCCAGCCTCCACGTGGCCCTGCCCATTGTCCTCAACTCTGGATCCAGAGGGCTGGCTTAAAACACTCTGACTGAGGCACACTTCACCCTTGTCTCCTTTTCACCCTGAGGATAAGGACAGTCTCTTCATTTGGCTTCAAGACCCCTCACGGTCTGGCCATGGTCTGTAGCCTCCACCTCTTGTGATTCCTCCAACGCACTAATCCCTCACCACGGGTCCCAAGGTTCTTTTCGAGTAAAATTCGATGGATTGGCAAGTCATGGATCCTAGCTCTGGATTCCTCCATCAGCCCTGCCTTGCTGTCATGGATGGAAGAACCTACTCTGTTCTGACCATCCGCCAGAGCTCCTGAAGGACTGTGAGCCTCACTGTCCTGGGAGGTGGGCGAGCGATGGATGGGAGTACCGGCCAATAGGGGAGTGAGAACGGCATTCGTCCTCCCCCGGGGCCACTCAGCACACCAAGCGGCCAATCACCGCTTCTCTTTGTGTCATGCACATAGGTCTTGAGCTTCCTTTCTGCGCTGGCCCCGCCCAAGATCCTGGGCAGGGAGGACACATGCACACGCTCCAGGGATTCTTGGTCTCTGTGGAACCAGAGTGGCTGAGTGCAGGTTGGGAACTGGCAAGAGCAAGTGGCTTAGTACTTTCTCATCAATGGGATCCAATACCTGACACCCTCAATTTAAAAAAGGAGGGGTTCATCTGGCCCACAGTTTATAGAAGTTTCAGTCCATAATTGCCTGGCTCCAGGGCAGGGCAGCACGGCAGAGGGCCATGGCAGAGGAGAAGCCGCTCATGGCAGGCAGCAGGAAGCAGAGAGGGATCAAGGGAGGAGGGATGGAGGGAGACCCTTCCAGGCCACGCCCCCACTGGCCCATCTCCTCTGACCAGGCTTCACCCTCAACGTCACATTTAGCTATAAACACATTAGAGGGCAAATCCACTGATGAGCATCACACAACCACGATCCAGCCATCTCCCAAAAGCCCTGCCTATCATCACACGAGGCTGTGGGGGGACATCAAAATATAAACCATAACGAGCAGTCTGATCTAGGACCTGGCTCCATCACTTTGACCAGCTCTGTGCCCCAGTTTCTACAGCTGTAGAATGGAGGGAAAGACAACGCCGGTCCTCAGGGTGGCTTGAGGATTCAGTGAGCTAATCGTGAGTGAAAAGGCTATAAGAGGCTGATGGCTGCACAGAGAATGCTGGGTTGGCGGGCACTGCTGGGTTAGTATTGGCGTCCCTCTCCAGCCAGTTCAGCAGGCTCACTCCCCTACAACCCAGTATGTCCCTGAATATTCTAGAGCAGATCCGGAGACAGACCTCCATAGAACAGTGGTCCATTCCCCAGCCTGGCTGGTTTCCTCTTCCCTGTGCACCTGCCTGAGACATGCAGGCTCCCAACTCTGGCATCTTGGTGTCTTAGCAGCAGTGTTTGGGGAACTTAACTGAAATCAACCCCAGATCCCGGTTTGCTCTAAGTACATAGAGAGTGTCCCAGAAGAAGCAAAGCATCATTTTAGGGAGAGGAGCAGTTTTCCTTTCACATGCTTCAAAAAAGCATGAATTGGCAGGGGGCGGGGGTGTGCGCCAACATGGCTGAAGAGAGGAACTACGTTGGGGTTGCTGTGTGAAAACTGATCAAAATCTAGATAACCCAAAGTCGCCTGAGGGTCATACATCCTTATCCAAAATTATAAAAGCATGAGTTCCCCAGGGCACAATGCCTGGTGTCCACAGAATAGCATTTGAACACAGACACAGAATAAACTATGAGCAGTGGGCTTCAGCCTCTTGCTGGCCCAGGTCGCTGTCTGTGGTGCTGTGTGACCTGGGGGAAGTATCTTTACCTCTCTGAGACTGTTTCCTTCTCTGTTAACTGGGGATCCTATCACAGGCCATCGCACGAATTAAATGAGATAATATAGTGCATGAAAAGTACCAAGTACAGTACACACAGTAAGTACTCAGGAGATGGTACCTACTGCTGCTGGAATATTGGGGGGCAGGAGAGAAATACAGTGTACACTTAATCCTGGGCATCTTTGTAGAAGCTGCGTGGGGAAAAGGTCCAGAACAGAGGCAAAGCTTGCTTTGTACACTGCCCCTCCCCCAGCTGGCGCAGAGGGACAGGGAGGTGACGGGGGTGAGAAGGGAGTTGTCATGATGTTATTCTCTGCGGTCATATGTTATCTTCTTGATAAAATGGCTCCTGTGTTTGGAAATGGAAAGTTTCCCGCATGATTTAAAGCAGCGCCTCCCTCTGCCGGTCACAGTGCCGGGGAGACTGATTTCCCGGCCAGCCACGCAGGCGCACTCTGCAGCCCACCGCTTCATCCGCAGGCGCGGGGGATGCCATCCCCTGCCCGCTGGTAATGAGCTCAGAGTCGCCAGACGACAAGGCTGTCACTGCTGCTGCGGCAGGTGGGGGGAGGCGCATCTCAAGGTGACCCATGGATCTGACACATCGCAGTGGCAGACTCTGCAGGCTGTGCAGGGCAAGAATCACACACACACACACACACACAAACGTACACACACACACACCCTGCCCTAGACGCAGTCTGGGCACTGGCAGCCTTGCTACGACCAGCTCCGTAGCCTCAGGCAGTTTGCTTTGGATCATGGTGTGACCAGTGTGTCCCAAACCCCTGCAGGGTCTAGGGCCAGAAAAAGACAATCTGGACTCCCACTGGCAGCAAGATTCTTGGCTCCAGCCCACTGATTCACACACACTCTTACCCCAGCGTCCTTGCCTCTGAAGGAGAGAGTCCACATGGCAGAGAGGGAGAGCATGGTCATTGGCCTGGGAGTAGTGTGGTGGCTTGTGTCACACTGGATGAGTGGTGACTAGCAGCTCTATTTCTTTTGACCAGCTCTAGGCAGTTGAACTCACTGCATGGAATGGTGTGTTGGAAAAGATGCTGAGGCTGCCTTCCAGGCTAAACAGAAAAGAGAATCACGGATCGATTAGTAATGTCTGCCCTTGGCACAGACAGGGAATGGTGGCAGACATGCTACAGATTCACCAGCTGGGACTAGATTACCCCTAAGTTGAAGTCAGACAAGACAGTTTAAGAAACTCCCTTTTGCCTTAGAGGAGACAGAAGGGAGCCTCATCTTTCATCTGTGAGTCTTAGGAAAAATGGAAAACATTAACTTACAGTAGCTGACAGGCAATGAAATAAAAATGAGAAGTTGGCATTTCATCGAAAATGCAAGCTGTCACAATCAGTCAAAAAATAGAAAAGAGATTGAATTCTTGCCTAATGGGAAAACACAGTCAACTAAGTCCACTGCAGTTCCCTCAGTCATCCAATAAATATTTAATGAGCACCTTCTCTGTGCCTAGCAGTTGGTCATGTGCTGCAGATTCACTGAACGAGGATGTACAAATGAAATTTCCATCTTCAAGGAGCTAATGATTCAGTAAAGTGAGTGGGGAACCCAAAGACATAGCACAATAAAGAAATAAGTGGGATGTTTAAAGATTGTGATGACTGCTGTTTGAAGAAAACATGGAAGGCAATATGCTATATAGTGGAGTAGGGATCAATCAGGGTAACCTCTCTATAGCAATCAGCTTCATGTTTCTATGATGAGTTACCTGAGTCGATTAACTTTATAAAGACAAAAAGATTATTGTTTGAAGGTTGAAAGTCGAAATGGCATAGGACAGGGTTGGCAAGGTTAACCCCTTGACTTCATCACCATTTGCCATGGATGCCAAAGGCAGGGAATGTGTGTTGGAGCAAAAGATTCACATCTCCAATCAGAGCTGGAAAAGAGAAAACCCATCAGAATCACACAATCCCTTTGGAGGACACACCCCCATGACCTAAGCACCTGCCACAAGGCTGCACCTCCCAAAGGCTCCACTGCCTCCTAGCACTACCTTGGATACCAAGATTTACATATGAACCTTCAAGGAGCCACTCAACACCCAAACTGTGGCAATCTCTGAGGAGGTGACTTTTAAGGAAAGATCTAAACATGAGTGAGAGGCAGCCATGTGCCAGGTATTTCTGGGAGGCCACACTGATAATACTGTTATAAATATTCATGTACAAATATTTGTACAGATTTATATTTTCACTTTTTGGTATATGTACCTAGGAAGACAGTTGTCGAATCATATGGTACTATGTTAACCACCAGACTGTCTTCACAAATCAGTTGCACCATTTTACATTCTTACCAGCAGTTTATAAAGGGTCCTCACCAGCACTTAGTATTATGTATTTTTTATTCTAGTGAGTGTGAAGTGCTGTCTCATTGTGGCTTTAGTTTGCATTCACCTGATGGCTGAGGGTGTCGATCATCTTTTCATATGCTTATTGGCAGTTGTGTCTTTGGTGAAATATCTATTTAGATCTTTTGCTTATTTTTAATGGAGTTATCTTTTATTATTGGAGTTTTAATAGTTCATTATATATTATAGATACAAGTACTTTATAAGATACGTGATTTGCAGATATTTTCTCTTTCTATAGGTTGTCTTTTGACCTTCTTAATGGTGTCCTTTGGTGCACAGAATTTTGTTTATCTGTTTTTCTTTTACTTTTCATCCTTTTGTCATCATATCTAAGAATTGGTTGTCAAATTCAAAGCCACGAGGTCCTGTAGTGATGTACTCAATTTACTGGTATTTTGTTGGGATTTTTTACATCTATAAAAGAAATATTGTTCTGTAATTTTCTTGTAATATCTGTGTCTTGTTTTGGTTTCAGGGTAACTGGCTTTACAGAGTAAGTTGATAAATACTCTCACCTTTATATTTTGGAAAAGTTTGTGAAAATTTAGTTTTTCTTTTTAGTTTTTTAATTTTGCCAAAAATATATAAACATAAATTTTACTATTTTAACCATTTTAAGTGTGCAGTTCAGTGGCATTAAGTACACTCACATTATTTACAACCGTCACCACCATCCATCTCCAGAACTTTCTTCATCTTTCCAAACTGAAATTCTGTTTCTCTTACAAATACTTTTTTCTTCTTTAAATGTTTGGTAGAATTCACCAGTGAAGCTATGTGATACTGGGCTTTTCTTTGTGGATTTTTAAAATTATTAATTTGATCTCTATACTAGTTACAGATTTATTCACAGCTTCTGTTTCTCTTCAGTTTATTTGCTAAGTTTTGTAATATCAATAAATTTGTACATTTCATGCAAGTTACCCAATTTATGGCCATTTCATTGTTCACAGTATTCCTTGAAAACTCTTATTTCTGAAAGGTCTGTATTAATGTCCCCCCTTTCATTTCTGACATTAGTAGTTTGAGTCTTCCCTCTCTCCACCCACCCTATAGCTTGGTCATTCTAGAGAAAGGCTTGGGGGTTTTTTGTTTGTTTGTTTTTTAACCTTTTCAGAGAACCAACTTTTTAATTCATTGATTTTTCTCTACTGTTTTGTTATTCTCTATTTCACAGTTCCACTCTAATCTTTATTTACTTCCTTGGTCTTACTTAGTATTTAATTTGCTCTTCTTTTTCCAGTGTCTGAAAGTGGAAGGTTATTTGTTGATCAGAGATCTTTTTTTAACGTAGACATTTACAACTACAGATACTCTGTGAGTGCTGCTTTAGCTGCATCTGACAGGCTTTGGTATGATATGTCTTCCCTTTAACTCATGTCAAAGTATTTTTAATGTCTCTTAGGATTTTCTATTTGACTCATTGGCTATTTATTAGTATGCTGTTTTATTTCTACATATTTGTTAATTTCACAAATTTCTTTCTTTTATTACTTTCTAATTTCACTTCATTTGATCAAAAAATATACTTTATATGACATGAATCATTTAGAATCTGTTGGGACTCATTTTATGGCCTAGAATATGGCCTACCTGGAAAACATTCCATGTATGCTTGAGAAGAACATATATTTCACTGTTGTTGACAGAGTGTTCTATGAATATCTGTTGGGTCTAATTCATGTATACTGTCATTCAAGTTTTCCATTTCCTTTTTCATCTTCTGTCTGGTTTTTCTACACCTAATTGAAAATGGAGTATTAAAGTCTCCAGCTGTACTGTTGTATTATATTTATATTTCCTCTCAGTTTGTTAGCCTTAGTTTACATATTTTGGGACTCTGCTTTTAAGTGCATATATGTTTATAAATTGTTGTGATTTTCTAATGAATTAACCCCTTATCATTCTAAAATAGCCCTCTTATCTCTAATGACACTTTTTGTTTTAAAGTCTATTTTTTCTGATATTACTTTTTATGGCCACTCCAGCTTTCTTATAATTGCATTTGCATAATAGATCTTTTTCCATTCTTTTACTTTCTGCTTTGGCTCCCAAATGAGACTCCTCTAGACAGTACAAAGTTGGATCTTGTTTTTTGCCCAGGCTGGCAATCTCTGCCTTTGATTAACTTGTTTAATTGATTCACATTCGATACTATTATTGTTAAAATCAGATTTACATCTCCTATTTTACTTTTTGTCTTATAAGTGTCTCGTGTCTTTTTGTCTCGTCTCCTTTTTGCTTTAAGTGAATATTTTCTAGTGTAACGTTTTAATTCCTTTAATGATTTTTGGGAAGTTTTCCATCATTACTTCTGTAAATAATCTCTTTATATCCTTCATATTGTCTCCTGCTGTTTCGTTTACTCCTATCACTCTTATATTGTTCCTCTTAGCATCATCTTGCAGATGTTGTAGTGATTTTTCATATTCTCTGGTTATTTTCAACCGGTCTTTCTTTTCATTCTCACTGATTGCTGACCTATCTTCTAGTTCTGAGATTCTATCTTCACTCTCGTTCATTCGGCTTCGTATACTTTCCAGCAAGTTTTTTATTTCTTTTATGTCTGTTTGGATTTGTTTCATGGGCTCCATTTCTTTGCTAAGTTGTATATTCAAATTTTCGATTGTTTTTCTTAGTTCATCTGTTTTTTTATCTGTGTCTACCCTGAATTCACTAAGCAAATCTTTCATTATATTGGTCATCTCTTTTCTGACCTGGTCTATTACCTCTAGCCTGATGTT
>PVJO010025723.1:0-22254 GCA_004026905.1 Hystrix cristata
GAGATTCCTCAAAAAACTACAACTGGAGGTTCCATTTGACCCAGCTATTCCCCTACTGGGGATCTTCCCAGAAGAATTAAAATCATCATACCACAAGGACGTATGCACCACCATGTTCATTACCCTTTTTTTTTTTTTAACACAGGTCTTGCTATGTAGTTCAGGCTGGTCTTAAACTCACGGTGTGCACCACTATGCCCTGCTTCAGTCTTCCAAATTCTGCAGAAAGGTCTACTAAGATGTTTATAGAGATCATACAGAATCCATAGATAAGTGTGCAGAGAACTGTTACCAGTATTGTTTTCCAATCCAGAACATAGAGGACATCTTTATTTAGATATTTAGTCTCTTTCTGCAATACCTGAAGTTGGCAGAGTGTAAGTTTTATACTTCTTTTAATAAATTTCTATTCCATTTCACTCATCTTTATGCTATCAAGAATGGGATTGTTTTCTTAGCTTCATTTTCAATTATTCGTCTTTGAATACTCCTATTTCTCTGGCTGTTTTCAAGATTTTTCCATTTTCCTTTGTATTTTAATATTTTAGCTATGATTTTTTGTTGACCTCTTTGTATTTATTCCGCCGAGGTTTGCCAAGCTCCATCATAATTGTAAAGTGTTTCTATTATTTTTCAAAATACTTTTTTCTATTTTTGTCTTTTCTGTCTGGAACTTGCGTAACACTATGTTGTTACACTCATTGTTTTTGCATAGGCCTCTGAGTCTTTGTTCATTTTCTTATTATTTTTCCTTCCTGTTCTTTTGATTGAATAATTTCTATTTACCTCGAGTTTACTGATTATTTCATTTCTCATCTCAAGTCTGATCTTAGGTCCCATTAGTGAATTTTACATTTCATTTATTCTATTTTTCAATTCTAGAAATTTAATTTGGTTCTTTTAATAACATGTATCTCTTTCTTGACATTCTGTATTTGTTTTCATTGTCATCATATTTTCTTTTAATTCTCTAAATATGATTTACTTTAGTTCCATGAGTGTACTTATAATAAAAAAAATTCAGGTCTCTGTCTGCTAAGTCTAACATCTGGACTAACACAAACAATTTCTATTGTGTCCCCCCACCCTTAGAACAGGTTGCAGTTCTCTTTCTCCTTGTGTGTATGATATACTTTTTCTTGAAAATCTGACATTTTAAATATATTGAAATAGTTCCAGATTCAAATTCCCTCCCCTAAAGCTGTTTTTATTGAGGTTTTAATGACTTGTCTTGATGAAATCTGTGGAATATCTTTCTCCACACTATGTGGCTACCGATACCCTTTCTCTGTTAAAAAATAAAAAGAAAACAATCTAAACAATCTGTGTCTATCTTCTCAAAAGAAATCATTGCTTAGCTGTGCTGAAGCAACAGCTCATCAGCAGTTACCCTCAAACACTTCAAGGATACCAAGACTTCCAACTTTTGCCAATAGATCTATATATGGGTTAGGGAATGTATTAAAATTTCAGGTAAATTTTAAGTCTTCATAAAGATGAAGGGCTTCTCCAGGCCCTATATGGCTGCCTCATTTCCAAGATATGAGTATATAGTATTGACGAAGCTAGAACTGGGGAGTGAGAGCAACCCTAGGCCAATACTCCATAGACTCCTGTTGATCTTATTTAAAGTTCAGTTTAAATAGTCATTTTTCAATTTGGTGTATGCGTTTGGTTGGTTTCCAGTGTCCCCAAATAGTGTGTCCTCTGTGCCAGTTAATCTCGATCATCAACCTGGACAGGAGATTGGCTTGTGAGGGCAACAAATTGAAAGTGTGATAAGACATTGATGAGCTCCTAGCTAAATGGACTAGTAGGAGGAAGTAGGTCATGGAGGTGTGACTTGTGGGAGTATAACTGGTTCCTGGCCCCTTTCTTTCTGGCTTGTCCCCTGTTCTCTGCTTCCCGGATACCAAAAGTTGAGCAGCTTTCCTCTGTCATGCTCTTCTCCCATGATGTTTCTGCATTAGAGCCTGACAACCATGGACTGAAACCTCTGAATCTGTGAGCCAAAATAAACCTCTCTTCCTTTAAATTGTGTGTGTGTCAAGTATTTTGGTCAAGCAATGGGAAAGCTGACCAGTGCATCCAGATTGTCCCATTTTGTTGTTCTTGGGGAGATTTGTTAAGCTATTTCCTTCACTGATTCAGAAATTTTATCTCTGGAGACTAAGTTTTAAGCCCTATGCATATATTAGGCAAGGGCTAGTCAATTTATTTACATTAGCTCTAAAACTTTTAGCAGTATTTCTAAATGCATATTATTATTATGATTTTTAATGAGCAAAATGAGGCTCAGATCATTTACTTGCCCATGGACAAGTGGTAAAATAAAAATACAAATGCAAGAGTACCATGTTACTTACTTCCAAATATAATAAACACAAGGGGAATATAGGTGATTATTACCCAACATTTAGTTGGCAGGTTTGTTAAATTGGCCAACCTCAACTCCAATTACTCTTATTTTCCACTGTCTAGTATAAAGGTTAATTGGTGAGGAAACGCCAAATAAATCAATAGAAGGAACAAGCTATTTTTTTTGTCATGGATAGATTATAATAATTTAAAAATCATTATATTGGTTTATAAAATTAGAGTTTGGTTTTCACATGTAATCCTAGTAAAATCTAGTGCCCCACATAACCCACAGTGTTATACCAACAGAAACCTAGTTCTGCAATTAAAAAATCATTTTCAAAAACCTGATCTTAATTCACATTTCTTGAACAATAAAGGATAGTAACTGACAAGCTAGCCAATCTTCCAGAAATTCCCTTTCTTCTTGTCACTTCTGTCCTAACCATTCACTGCTTCAAATCTTCCAACTGCTGAAACTCTCCATGAACCACACCTACACTCAGGAATTCTCATGTTCTTATTGTGCAGATAAACTTTCCCCCTCTCTTTACTTTCCTGTCACTGTCGTCTCCTTTACTTGGTCTCCAAATTCCACAGAATTAAAAATTCATAAATACATTATCACTCTTAATAACGTCTTTAGATACTGGAGGGAGCACAAACCTGAGAGGAAACAAAGTTGAGGCATTTGCATTGCCTAAACTGAGGGAGAGTCATCAAGGTAGATGGGGAACACTCATTTGTTAATTTGCCATGTCTCTGTCACCCTTATTAGCTGCTTTGTTCACATAGCAAATGTGGTATGTATAACCATAATGGAAATGGCAGAGATCTGGCCAAAATCACTGACTGTTAGTTATGGATTCTTCCAAAACTTTGGTTAGTTTTGGTCAAATATCTTAATGCTTTCGAGGTGCAATTTGTTATTTCATAAAATGGATATAAGAATACTGCTATGCTTTGCTCACTATCTTACAGAGTCAGGGGAGATGACAGACGTGGAAGATCTTTAAAACTGAGCTATTGTGAAGATTAAGTAGAAAAACATTCGTAAAACTCATAGCAAAGTCCCTTTCATACAGCAATTACACAAAATTTCATGCTATTAACATTATTTCTTATAACTTCCAGGTTTCTGGTCGGGCAAGTGAATAGTGATACTACTCACAGGGGATATTGTGGAGGAATAGGAAATTCTGAGCTTTAGATATACTGATTTTTAAAATGGCTTCCAGAAAGAAGAGGAAAAGCTCCATTTGAAGCTAGATGTTTACTTCATATCCAGACCCATATTATCCAGAAATATTCATTGGGCTAAATTTTAGATTTGGGACCAAAGGAAAAACAAAATAGATGATTTTGGCAGAGTGTGCTTAGCTACTCACCCTCACGATCTATTTCACTGCAACTTAAATGTCTACTCAAGTTCGGCCTGGTCACAAGAATAAATTCTAGACAAGGAGATATAAGCAAAAATGTTGTTTAGAACCTCTATGAAGTTTCTTTAAAAGGGTAGCGGTATCTCCTATTTGTCTCCTACCTAAATTCACCAGCATGAAAAGCGGTTGTGATGGCTAGAGATCTAAAAGTGACCAGGTTAAGGGCCACACCAAGGGGTGGCTGATTCTGAGATACAAGGAATTTGAGTCTTAAATATCATAAAGCAAAAATGCTAGTTTTAAGTACTTAGTGGCAAATTTCTTTTACATTTTTACTCTGTTTCAGTCATACTAATTTTTAAAAATCTCTCTGGATTTGATTCTAACTGGTATACCAAGGGCTACAGTTGTGGCTATGGACAACAACCAAGGAAATTACAGAGTGTTAAGTGGGAAGGGTTGATGACAGGTTCTTGAGAAACATCAGGATATAAAAGGCAGGTGAAAGAAGGAGTACCATCGAAAGAGAAGGAATTGTGCAGTAGATGAGAATGAAATCAGGTAAAAGACACTTAAGACAGGACAAAATACTAATATGGAAAGTGATCAGTTATTGCCATGTATCCCACATACGGGAGGACGAAGATGAATCTGTGGGTTGGATTAGAAAGATCTTTGGTGACCTTTGCAAGAATGATTTCCGAGTAGTGGTAGGTATTAAAAGTGGGACAGAGTGGGAGAAGGAGAAAGAGAGTGGAAGAAAGATGGAGAGGAAAGGAAAGTGGACAGGAGGGAGGGAGGAGAGAGGGAGAGACTAATAGAGACTGAGATTAAGTAAGTAACAGGTACTACGGAGAAAACAATAATTAGTAAAAGGAAGCAGAATAATTTTAACAACTTTGATTACTTAGTATATGAACACCCAAATTCCAAGATTAATACAGGATCTGATGGAGAAATTTAAGTTTTTGAATCTTTAATGACAGAAAACTACAAGGGACCATCTAGATTTCTTTCTAGTAATGGTGGTATTCCTCTTGCCAGTGTGTGCAATGACAGTAGACTCAGGGTATGATTTGGGTTGGAGCTGGGCCTCTCTTTTTACATTATGCCCATTTCTGAGATGGTTTTCTATACCTCTGTGTCTGAATGACAGAAAGTCTGTATCCTTCACATAAAGTCCTTTTCTGCTTACATTAAGTAGATCTGGTCTCTGTTATTCACAACTAAGATCCATGACAAGTACACATGTGGAAAGAAATATTTGTAGTGTATTTAGTGTATTTATTTTTCTATCTGGGAGCTAAAACATTCACCCGGTCATGTACAGAAAGGAAGTACAAAAAGGGAGAGTTCATTCAGAGGACCCCAAATGAGTCCAATTGGGTCATGCTTTACTTTGTGTTTATTTCCAATGTTACAGATTCTCTAGTTGCCTCTGTCTTGACCATTTGGATTTTATTCAAATGAACACCCTTTCAGTATTTAAATACGAATATAGACATTCTCTTTTTCACTGTGGTGCCCTAACCATATAGAGGACATCTCTAATCTGTGATCTATAGAATGAGGTCTTTGAACTTGTTTTCCTGTATGTCATGATACCATTCCCCCGATCTGGTCCCCATACTTTGCTTCCCAACCCTTTTGATTTGTGGTAGTTCGGGGTGGTAGTCTACGGTGCTGGAAGACCTCATATATTACTTCAGTTCATTAATCGCCACTCGTGCTCATCTGCCACAGTGGCTTCCTGACACCTGACCCTTCCCCAGAGCAGCGTTTAGTGGTTAAGCGCTGGGAACTCCGTTTTGTTGGGTAAGCATGTGAATGGTGTGAGAAAGGGGTGAGAAGCAGTTGACTGCAGATTGATACTATCTTTATACTGAGAAAAGATGACTCAATGTTTTCATCTTATGTCTTTCTTCCTCCTGATAGTCAGACTTACAGATCCAAATCTCCCCCCACTTTTTTTTTTTGACCACCTTGTTTTGATATTTCACAGACTCCTCTAACTTATTGTATCCCAAGTGGAACTCTGTATGTCTGATCGCCTTTCCTCTATCTGGTTTCCCTCTTTAGTATTTCTTATCTTAGCTACCAATGTTCCATCGGGGAAGGTGTCATCCTAGAACTCTCCGCTCATACCCTATTTTATCCCATCAATTTCCAAATTACTGTACTTCTATATATCAAGTATGTCTGGATTATGTCACATCTTTACAAGTTCAATTATGCTCGTTCATGGTCCCTAATCTGAAATACTACAAAACTACTTAACTTGAGACACCTTGCTACCAGTCTCAATGTATTTTCATCTGAGCTTAACTATCATAAGGCTCTATGGGGGTCCAATTATAAACCATTTAAAAGCTTTCCTATCCCAGAAAAAACATTCTTTATGATTTAGAATCTTCTATGACCAATCTGTCTTGACTATGTCATTTATCACATCATACTATATCCTTTACATATACAAAAAAAATAAGTCCTTTTACCAAACCTAACTAGGATGAGTAGATAGTTTTTGGAAAAAATATCATGAAATTAGAGGAATTGTATACAGGCATTTACACACATACAACCCTATGCTATTAGTTCATATAATGTTTAATTAAGTGATAACATTTTAAAAACCAGAAGGTAGTATAAAAGGTTTGGGAAGCAGACATTACTGACTCTTGACAAAAATATTCTCAGATAGTAGAAGGCAATACACATGGCACCAGAATGATTACTTGAAAATCTCTCATGAACATCTAGAGATTAGTAGTATCCGGCATGAAGTTTGGAATAGAAATTGGCAGTTGTTTTTCCATAGAGAATGAAGAGCTTGGGATAATTAGATGAGTCAATTAAATGGAAGTTGTTTAAGTGAGCTTCTTTCTAGTGAATTATGTGTAGTCTTTCAATGGAGCCAGCTTTCTCATTTCAAGGATTTTGCCCACACGGCAGTCTTCTCTCTAGCATGCTCATTCATGCTTCCCTTAATGCTCCTTGTCCTTTAAAACCATTGCCAGAGATCATCCTCCCTAACAACTGCCCCGGACTACTTCTTCCCCAGCTACATCAAAGCTCATGGAAGGCCAAGCATAAAGTACATGCACTTGTGTATCTACAGAAAGTGATGCTGTCAGTACCAGCCAATGCAACAGCATATTTGGCTCCACTTGGTCGGTTTTGCTAGAACTTGCCAAGTTGCAAAGAATAAAATATGACATAAAAGGATTAACTATGAAGCTAATTTTTCAAAGTCTTTGATGAAGAATTATGAACGTCCTTGAAAGCTTTTCAAGAGTCATCAGAGAACAGATGGGAAGAGACCAGCTTTTTCATAGACACCTGTGGATAATAATGTCTGCACAATTCTCTCTGATCAATCTAAAAATAGCTCTCTGGCAATATGGATTGCATCTAAAGCATCTTGTGCCTACAGAGTGGACGGGGATAATATATCCAGTTTCAGGGACAAACTTCTACTTAATTCTACTAAAATGTATTGGTTGGAAAACAGTGAGACTCAAGTAAACAAATGTATAAAATGTTTGAATCAAAGAGCTTCTTTCTGCTATAAGCAGAAATGAAAATTGAAGTTACTTGTTCTGGAGTACATTAAATTCTGAATAGCCCCTAAAATCTTCATTATTAACCAAATTCCTTCCAATATGTTTTTAAGATTAGAAAGGAACAAATCCAAATTCTAGGGTTGAAAATGTATCCATGGAAATGCGATAACAATATAAAAAAATTGCTTCTGGCGCTGTAGATTTATTTTTAACCTGTGTAACAATGTGAAATGTAAAGATTTACATGTTTGGTTTAATACGAACTTGAATAAAATGATTACTATTTGAATTAAGAAAACATTTATTGGCCTCTTACCATGTACCAGGCTTTCTGCTAAGTACTGTGGGTTACAGAGATAAGAAGATAGTACTCCCTCTTCATGAACCTTTCAATCTCATGACAAGATTGGATTGATATGTTGTGTATTATTAAAGTGTTACATAAAGATATAAAAAGGAGCAAAGAGAAACTCAGGAGAACATGCTGCTTTGACTTGAGAAGAGAAGGGTCCCATCCATGCTACACCTATTGGATCTTGAAGGGTGGCTAAAATTTTTGAGAAAAAAGAAAATAAGGCAAATAGTGATTCAACTGAAGTAAATTTTTCTTGTAAAAGATAAAGAAAAGAAAAAGTCAGGACATTTTAAGTTTGAGATGCAAGCTGAAGTAGTAGAGATGACGGACAATGTGGCTAGAAAGATAGATCAGAACAGATTCTACATCCAATTCCTTTGCTACTAAATATGAAGAGCTAAGTGAGTGGTTAGAGGACAGAAACTGAAGTATCTACTAGAGAATACTACAGGTCAAAACTAGCATAAATAATGCATAACTGGATCTAGAGTAAGGACTCTGGAATAAGACACTTTAGGTCTGCGGTCTGGTTCAAATGATTGCTAGCCCTGTGAACCTGAAGAAAGAGCTTCAGCAGTTTGTGCCTCCATTACCCTCAGTACAATTGACAGCAGAAGAGGACTAGCTCATATAATTGTTCTCAGGATCACAGGAGCTGTAAGACCAGTACCTGGCAATGTTAAGTGTTACCATCACAACCGCCATCATCACTACCACGGGCACCACCACCATCACCCTCCGAGGGTCTGTGCGAGGTACTATAAAGTCAAATGTCTACGACAAAGCAATACAAATGTGCAAAGTGGGACTGATTTGGCAAACTGAAGACAAAGTTTGCTTACCCAAAACCACGTTTCTAAAACTTTAATGTACACATAAATCACCTAGAAATCTTGTTAAAATGCGGACTGTGATTTATTAGATTCTGCATTCCTTAGCAACTCCCAGGTGATCTCTGCGCTCCGGACCAGAGACCACACTTCGGGTAGCAAGAGCCTGAAACATCTGTTACTCACTCGCAGCTGATGATGCCAAGAGACACTGAAGGAATGAGTGCTCAGAAGCTAGATCTAAAAGTTCAAAAAAGACAGAAAACCATACTTAAAATATATGAATGCCCTCAATTTAAAAATATTGCCAATTATTTCAGAACAGTGCCTCTTCAAAAACATCCAAGCTGCATTTAGCTTATGGGCACTCAGTTCTCAAACTCTGGGCTGGACGAAGAGAGAAGCAAGGTCAAAACTGGTGATGGATGAGAAACTAGGAAATTCAAGCAGAGAGCGAGTGAAAAGACACTGGGACTGGAGAGAGCCTTGAGGCAAAGTGGTAAATGTACGAGCGGGCTTTTAGCATTGGTCGACACAGACAGGCTGCGTACATTTAATGATGACATACAATGTGGGGGGTTTTGAATCGCATTAAAATGGTTGGCTTTTCATTTTTAGGCAACAAGGTCGCTGACAAGCTTTTTGCTTGAAACTGAAAGTTGAAAGCTGTTTGTTCAGAGGAGTTTGAATTAGCAAGGAGCCAAATTTAAGGAACACTTAAGAGAGAAACAGTTGTCTTACAAGGAGCGCAACAGAGGTATACGAATTGCAAATGAAGATTTTCAATAAAAGGTCCTACCAAGCCTACTTTAATGAATTAGATAAGACTCATTTCTAATTAACAGCACTCATTTGCATGCAAAGAATGAGCTATAGTCTTTAAATAACAATTTCTCCCTTCAAGTACATTCAGGAGTGCCTCCCATTATCTTATTTAGACTGTTAATTTGCTTGGCAAACAAGGATATATATACAGGTGAACTTTGGTTCAATGATTCAGAAGTAAACAGGTTTAAATAAATAATAACTTACTGATCAAACACTAAATCTTACACAATAAGGCCTTTTAAATATGCCTAGCCTTACTCTGAACTTCTATGTACTCTGAAAGAGATTTGTTAAGCATCCTTGCAGAGGTAATTTGAAAACACTATTTTTCCCGGGACTGCTTCCCAGAAAGGTGCCAATGTTCCTTTAAAAAGGGGCTTCTGTACACAACTTGGTTTCACCCTAAACAAAGCCCAAGGTCTGGGGGGAAATGGTTAAATCCAAAACTAGGGCAGGGAAAGTACAAGGTGAACCTGGGAAAACAGAGCAGAAAGCTTGCAGGAGCTCCCACCAGTCAGGGGTAATAACTGTAACCCACTGGAACACTGAATAATAAGAATTTGTAAGTCCATATGGACATTAATATATATAGAGAAAACATAAAGCATTTAATTTAAAACAGAAGAAAGTCAGCTGGTAAATGTAGGGTCATGTCAGAATTAGGCAAATCATATTCTTGCAAGCCTTAATAGTGACTTATGGAAAGATTTGAAATGGATACTTAATGCTGTTAGATGACTTACTAATTTCAGAGAAAAAGTATGACTTGAGAATGCAGGATATGATGGTCACCACCTTAACTGAGTGACTGAACTTAGCAGCATCTTAGCAGAACGGGACTGCCTCATACTGTGCATTTCTGCAAGATGTGATAACGATGTATGTGGCAACCCATGTGAAGTATTCTTGCCAAAAATATTTGACTTGTATATTTTCTCCTTTTTTTTTTTTTTCCGGTGCTGGGGCTTGAACTCAGGGCCTTGCACTTGCTAGGCAAGCACTCTAACTACTGAGCTAAATCCCCAGCCCTGACTCGTACATTTTTAAGTCTTGCCTAGACCCAATTTACCAGAAAATCAGAGAAGAGAAAAAAGGTAAGTGACACCATGAGGGGGGAAATAAATCAGACAAATCCATTTTAAAAAGTGGTGGGCAATTATTTGAAGCTACTGACCTGGAATTTTTCAAAGGTCAGTATCATTACAAAGAAAAAGAGGTGAAGAGGCTAAATTACCCTAAAAAGAATAAATAAAATAACAAAATATGTAAGGCATGAACCAATATGGGATATTGGTAAAACACCATCCCCAAATACAAAGAAGAATTTTGACCTATTGGAAAAATATGAATATGGACTGGATATTAAATAATGATATGGTATTATTTTCAATTGCTTGGTTGTGATAACCAAACACTGGTTATATATGGCATGTCTATATTCCAAGGTGATGTGTGCTGAAAAATTTAGGGGTGAAGTATAATGGTGTTTGTATGGTACTTGCCAATGTAAAATAATTGTGTGTGCGCAAGTGTGTATACATTATACTCTATATTAGACTTGGACAGTGAAGGAACAAAGAGGAATGGGGGGAGAGAGAGGGAAAAAAACGCACATATGGAAAAATGTTAACAAGCCTTGACTAAGAGTTTAGAAGGAGGAGAGATGGGTAGATGGGTATTCATTTTCCTATTTTTTTCAACTTCTCTAAATGCTTGAAAATTTATTGTTAAAAAATTAGATAAAAATAAATTCAAGAAACATTTTTAATAAAGTAACATTTAGATTAAAAACATTATTCTCAACATGCATTACTTTTTTGCTGTTCGGGGGATGAAACCCAGGGCCTTGGGTACAACACTAGACAAGTGCCCTATCACTGAGTTACACCTCTAGCCCGCCCATCTATCTATCCATCTATCTATCTATCTATCTATCTATCTATGTATCTATCTATCTGTCTGGGTCTCGCTATGCTGCTCAGACTGGCCTCAAACTTCTGATTCGCTGGCTTCAGCCTCCCCAGTTGCAACAATTACTTGATGTACACCACTGAGCCCTGCTTCTCAAATATATGTTAGTAGAATAACTGCCTTATTTGTGAAATAGGGAATCAATATTGCATTTGCCTAAAATGAAGAGGAAACAATTTCGTGAGAAAATTTTTTATCAGTTAGGGTCATGATTTAGAGATTCTTCAATCTGGAGATTTAAGTTCTCATCATCTTGCTTTCTTTTCCTATTCAACCTTGTATCAGTTGACTTTAATTTAATGAATACACTCTTCATTATGCTGTCCACAATCCATTGCTTGAAGGCCTGGCTCCCTATAGTCCTTTGCCTGATACATCCTTTCCTCGAACTCCAGAAGAAAAGGAGTTTATAAAGATCTAACTGCACATTGAAATGATCAAAATTATAATAAATTAGGATAAGAATCTGGGTAAACAAATACAAAGCTGTCTATAAACCGTAAAGATCATTTTTTAATATCATGGATCTCTGTCGTAATTTGGTAAAGCCTAGGACTGACTCCTCAGAATAATGTTTTTAATTTCATAATTTATATACATAAAACTCCAAAGGAAACCAACCATACTGAAATACTAAAACAATTACAAAAACAAAATTGCGATATGTACTTGTTTATTAACACACTATATAACAGGCTCTTGGCGGCATATCTAATGCCTACCGAATGTTTGTATTACTTACAGTTGAATAGAAATAATAATTTCTAGTATTCTACAGCACAGAAGAGTGATCACAGTTCATAATATCCTATTATGTATCATGTAAATAACTAGAAGAAACTCAAAAGTTCCAAAGATACTGTATTGATAAAGAGATGGAAATGTTAATTAATTTGATTTGATCAGCACATATTGTATACATCTGTATGTATATATTATATACATTTGAAATATCAGTGTACCTCATTAATACGTTTAATGATATGTTCATCAAAAATTTTAAAATAGTTTAAGATGGAAATATGAATTACCTTAATTTGATCATTATACAGTATATGTATAGATTGCATATTACCACATTATATTCCACAAATTCGCTCAACTAAACTAATAATAAGAAATAAAATAAACATGAACAATACTTTGAGAGATCTGTAAGAACACTGAGATATGAATATATCTGATTTCACACACATTGTTAGTACTACTGTATTTTTTCTTTACATTCAATCCACAGACCCAGGGTAAAAATGCTTTGCATAACAGGTCTGTTTTTCTGTAAACCCATATAAAGAATATCAGCTGTATCTTTATAGCTGATAGTCTTTCATTTGTATCTCCTGCATACAAAGATCATTTTGGTGACTAAGACACCATTAAAGTCATTAGTATCATGCTTAAACCTATAGATGTTATCCAGTTCCCATGGTACATCATTGAAGCAGTGGTGAATTTTCCATCTTAATTTACACTTGGCTATTTTATAGTTCATTTGTTTCCAACATAGACTACTATTAATATATGTCCACTGTTATTTGTATATTTCTGAGAATTTTCATAAACTGGTAAGTTGTGTTTTCAAAAAGGAAGGTTAAAATTATAGAGCTATAAGGTTCCAAATAGTTTTCATAGGCTTTTTGGGTTGAATTATACACTTTCTTTTATGAGTGCCCTTGAACGAAGAAATGTTGAATGTTTCTAACAGTTGCATTTAAAGACCATTACAAATGAAGAACACTATGGCTAAGTTGAATAGGTGTCTTATTTTTCACTGGTGCAATAACTAACTTCTAGTCCCTTCTAACTTCTACTTGTGCTGCCATTGATTAACTATAGTTTTATGATTGCAGCCCTCTCACACTTATTAGGTTAACATATTCTTTGTGAAATATTATACTATTTATTTGAACTTGATTTGCTACTGGAAACTTGGAAAGAGTGGTGAGTACATTGGGAGAACTGGCACTTACATTTTATTACAGTTTTAAATTTCACAAATCTTAAACGATCTAAAAATCCTACGACATATACCGCAAATCTGATTTCAGTGGAAATTTAAGTACACTAGCATTTATTTTTAAAATGTAGCACAAAGTAGACAACTTTAAAAGCTGAGTTTGAGAACAACAAATATCCTCAAGGAAGCTGATCTTGACCTTTTAAAACACCAAAGTGCAATATTTAATGTAGGTCAAAATATTAAATGAGAGAATGTTTTCTAGCCAATTACAGCCAAATCCCCAGTTGTAATTAACTTACAATTTGGATAATGTTTCATAACAGACTCAGCATATACTGCTTTCTTACAAAATTAGAAGGACCTAAAATTTTAGAGCTTACTTTGTGAAATAGGCATATTGTCCCTTACTTATTTGAAAATTATAATTTACATTTAGAAGCCTATGACATATAACAAGATTTTAAAAGTTCAGGTAAATAAGAGTTATCAGAGGGAATAGTAATATAGTCTACTCAAAGACTATATAGTAAAATATTTAAAAATGAGAAATAATGCTTTATACATAGTAAAGAAAAAGAAACTTTCAATCAATTTACTTGACTTTATATATTCAAAACATATTTTTATATCATTTTATTCAATTTGTCTTAATCATCTCATTTTCTATCATTTAATTTTAAACTAGATTGGGCTTACTTTAGAAATGATGTTATACAAATTTAAACCTGTTCAAACTATTAAAATTTTAGTTACGTAAATAATGGAATACTGGTGTCATTAAGAAATTTCAGTGTGAAAAAATAGTGACTATTCAAGGTGGTAATTTAGTTACAAAGTTTGGGTCTTTATTTTATCTCTATGTAATCAAGAATATCTTCTAAACCAAGATATAATAAAAATGTATTTAGAGAATTCTGCTAGTCTTTGCTTTTAGCAAGATTTGCATGTGTACGTGTACATCAACCATTATGTCTGTTTTGTACAAACATATGAATTGCATTTACTTTCTGAATTAAGCGCTATGAGAAAAGAAGGCAAAAGGAGGTGAGAAAAGAAGGCAAAAGGAGGTGAGAAAAGACAGTGGACATAATTCTGAGGCCTTCTTTCTATTTCATCCTAACCAAAGGTGTTCGTCGCTGAGGTGTTGCAGTCCTGAATATTAAAATCCACCTATTATGCAGAAGATAGTTAGGATGCAAAGGTTTGGCAACAGAACTGAGTTTTCATTGTTCACCACAATAGCTGCATTTGGTAAATAAAGGCTAAGTCCTCCCTTATGAAATAAAAAACATGAGCATCAACTGGAAGCACAGTACACAATCCCATTTATAAAGTGTCTGTGCTTTCAACTGCAGCAGCTTGCATTTGGCTTTCAGCGCGTTTGATACGTTCCAAGGAAAGTTAAATGATGACTGAATTCAACAATAACCTTTTGAGTTTTTCACTTCAGATTTCAGTTTTTTGCCTAAGTATCACCTTAAGAATATACTAACAAATATGGTAGGACTAGAAGTAAATATTACTATCATGTTTTTAGCATAAAAATCATATTCATACCTGTTGAAAAATCTAACCAGAGAGCTGTCTTTCCTACGAGTCACTTATAAGCCTTTTCCTCATCTTTTAAAAGATAATTGAGACGTAGTTTGTTAAAGTTGGACTATTTTGAAGATATTCACAATTAATAAAACATGTGTGGTTTTTAAAACAAATGCTAAAGTTGAAAATAGCTGAAAGGCACTAAGTAGCAACAAGTATACAGTATATTTTAGTATGAGAGGAAAAGAAAATATTTCTCCAGTGCTCTTGAGGAACTTGATGGGCTTCTTAATGTTTCTGCCTTTCACTCAGCTTACAATCTTCTCTTACGAAATCTTTTTTAAAGGACAGTTTTAAATAGCCCTGCTAAAATTTCAGCATTCCTATTTTACATGTCACCCTACCTCCTTTTCCTTTCTGCCAGTTGTTTGCAGACCTCCTGCCACCGCAGATTCAGGCTTCTCAATTTTTCTTGTAGAATACTGGCATCTGTTTTCGAGGACTGTTGAATTATTTCTTCCCCAGTTGCATTCAGTGTTCTGACAACAGTTTGTCGCTGCCCAATGCCATCCTGGAGTTCCTGTAAAATACCAAAAACGCAAAAGGAAAATGAAGCCCTGTGTCCTTTTTATCTGACAAAAGATTAAACAATGTGCTACCACATGCAGTTGTACTGGGAGAGAAAGAAATATAAAAGCTCCATGTGAAAGTTGCTCTATGAAATTGACCTGCCTGTATCCAAAAGAAACAAGACAGAAAGACACCTTTGATATGTCAGCAAAAAAGTGCCTTCTTATTTCAGCTCCGATTTTTATTTTTGTAGGCTTATCAGCGAGAGGATGTTATAATGCCCTACAAATCAATTAGTTGGAAACTTTCTCAAGAGCAAATTCGATTTCTTGTCCCCACAAGGATGTTCCATGTTTAACAATCTATGAAGTGTTGTAAAATTTGCACATGAACAAAGTACTGTATTTGGGTTTCTTAGTGATTGTTGATATGAGAAGTGAAAAAGAATACGCAGTTTAGAAATAGTATTTTTTAATAAAACCCTCTAGAGGTTATAAAATAAAATCAAATACTATATAAAAGGAAATTTATTTCAAATTCTGTTTGCATCAATGTATTTTGCATTATAAAGCCACATAAAACTGAGAATTAACTGCTTTCAGGGGCAGCCCATCAAGAAACCTCTAAAGCATAGTAATAAATTTTAAAATAACCTATCGCCACCAGAACATTTTTATGAGTCGTTGATGTTGTCAAGCTTAAATATCTTCTATGTTTTATCCTGAATGAAATTTTAAGAGTAAAGTGTCAGAAAAATTATTCCATTAAAAAAGAGACTATTTCAACCAAGTGCAGATAAAAATGACAATGCTTTATCATTAACTATAAATGACTTTCTCTATTTACCTTTTTACCAAAAGATAATGTAGCATTGGCAAGGCAATTAAAATAACATATTACTAAATCTAAAATTTGGAAACTGAAATAACACATGAGAACTTGAGACACCTTTGTATTTAAATCTAAATGACTCCCAAATCTTTATGGTACTAACAAAATAATGACAATATGTGAAACAGTCTTGCTAATACATATGATTCAGATTGCTGACTGTTCTATGGCCCCTACTCCTTGTCCCAATACCAAGTTAATACTAAACTCCAGAATATGTTTACCAAATAAATCAGTGGATACGTGTTTTTTGAGATTGAGTCAAATCTCTCTTACACTCATTCCACAAAAACTTCTTGATTTTTTACTACTTTCATATAACATTCTTTGAAACTAGAATTTTGGTCAGCATATTTTTATTAGTTAAAAGACTCTATAAGCAGAGGTAGGGAGATAGCTCAGTGTAAGCACTTGCTTAGCATGAGCAAGACCCTTGCTTCTGGCCTTAGCACTGCAAAACAAAAACAAAAGCAAAAACTACGTACATCGACAAAAATAGTAACAATCCAGTTATTCCAGGAACACAGTGCTTTACAATAACTGCTACATATTAATATATTACTAGTTATTGGATGATTCACAAGCTGTCTTGACCAGACCCTCTTGAATGCCCATGAGTTGTGCTCCAGCAAACATGTAGTGGGGCTGGGGATTTAGCTCAGTGGTTAGAGCGCTTGCCTTGCAAGCGCAAGGCCCTGAGTTCGACCCCCTGCACTAAAAACAAAGCAAAACAAAAGCATGTAGTATTTCCTTGCAACTTGTTGACTTTATTCCACTGCTTACATCTTACTCTTTACTGCCTGCTAAGATCAATGTTACACGTGACAGGAAGGAAGTTAGTTCAATCTATCATCACTGTGGTATCATTAGCATTAACACTTATCATTCAGCCTCCTTAGAGAGCCAAAAACTAAGCAGAATTTTTCTAGCTTTCTGGCAGTATATAGTCTGACTGAAATTAGACAGTTGTGAAAGATAATTCGTTATGTTATGTGCAGTAAGATAGAGACAGCAAGGCACTCAGGGAACGGTAGATACGAGAGGAATGATCTTAGTAGAAGGACGAACAGAAGAGACTTCCAGGGTAGTTTAGAATTGAAAAAGTGTGTAGTACTGAGAGGAGCAACAAGATGGCAGAAGTCAAGGCCTGTGGTGTGCAGTCTCCAGGCTCTGATCAGAACTATCTAAATGGGTTCTACGTCACTGGGAGAGCTTGAGTTTAGGAAGAGGTGCAGCTACAGGTATGTAATGTGGTCCGGGCAGAAAGGGCTTACTTTTTATTAAGGACTCTGAAATTCGCTGGAAGTCAGTAAGTAACAATTTAGTTTTCAAACATGGTGGTGTTGAGTCTAGAGTGGTTCTTTTGAATAATACTGAGGCAGGGGACAGGCTAAGGTTGAGGCAGGGAAACAGATGAAACAGACTAGAATAGGAGTCTGGGAGATAGGTACAGGAACTGAAACTACAGTTTTGACAACGGACCAGAAAGGAAAAGCTAGAGGTGATGTGAACTGTTAAGAAACAATCCACAAAGCCTGGGGAAAAGCTGGATCATGCAAGTATGGGTGACCTCTGAAATGGAAAAAAACCTTTGCCTGGAACAGAGAAGTCATGGAGGCAGTTAGGAGGGAGAGATCAGAGCTCATGTCTGTACTCCCGCTGGGGTCTAATACTTATAATTGTTGACTTACAGTTTTAAAAAATGCATGGGACACACATTAGAAAGATGCTCTTTGAATTTTAATGTGCGCAAGAATGTCCTGGAGATCTTGTCAGACTGATTCAGGAGGTGGAAAGAGGAGCTCTAATTTTGCATTCCTAGCAAGCTCCAAGGGGACAATGATGCTCTGGGTCCAGGAACAACACTGTGAGTAACAAGGTGATAGAGGAAGTGCCTTTGAGTCTTTTCTAAGTAATCAAGGAATCTTATTGTTGGTTACAGTGCTATAAACTAAATCTGTTTCCGAATTTTTATCTCAGCCTCTTTGCTTTGTGTTTCTGATTTTAGCCTTTCACTTTGTGGCTGATGGCTATGGTGCCTTTTACAATCCAACCATAGAACCAACAAGGGTTTTATTATTTCTGTTTCACAGATAGGAGATATAATTGAATAGTTAAGAGTGAAGCAATAATTTAAAATTCTCAGATCTAAGTCTCATTTATATAGAATCCCAAATCAAGGGTTTTTGTTGTTGCTGTTGTTGTTGTTGTTGTTTTTGTTTGTTTGTTTTTGTGCCAGGGATTGAACTCAGGGCCTTGTGCTTGCAAGGCAAGTGCTCTAACCCCTCAGCTAAATCTCCAGTCCCAAATCAAGGTCTTTAGATGTTTTAAAATTTTGTCAAAGAAGGGTTCATTAAGTAGTCTATTATATTTGTATCAGAAGATTGTATAGCCAGGACAAGATAGTTATAGTATATGGTCTACTCAGAGAGAATTTTCAGTGTTACAGTGCAAAAAAGTAAAATAATGGATCAAAAGAGGAAATAAAAATTTGCGTATGGTGTTTTATGGTTAGTCTCTGAGCAAGGAAACAAGGATAGCATTTGATTTTACAAAACTAAATGTACGATCTTAATCAGCTTCATTTACAGAGCAAAAGACATAAATTAATTTTAATTCTAAAGCTTCTAAATATTTTAAATACTAAATTATTCATTACCGATGAAATTTCTAAGCTTTGATACCATATTAGTATACTGTTGTCATACACATCCTTATCTATTTGGCTGGCAATTAACATCTAGTCTTAGTTTTAGACAGAAAGAAAATCATAATTAAATCTATTGGATTATTCATCATGGCGAGAAAGCTTATTGTGTTTTGATTCCAGTATTAAAGCATTCATTTTTAATAAGGAATGCATATCAGATTCCCGTAGGGAGCCTTTTCAAAATATAAAAGCCGAGAACCACCCTAAGCCCACTGAATCAGAATCCCAAGGGGGAGGGAAAAGAAGGTGTGCAAAGTAGATACACTAGGAAAGGAAAGAAAGGGCGGGCTAGAGATACATCGAGGGGACAGGGGAGCAAGCGGGGTATGATTTTAAATGACTGAGTTATTCTTAAATTCTTCTATGCTTTTTAAATCAAGATGTATTCCTAAATTATAGAAAATAACATTTCCATAGCTAAATCCTTCAAGTCTGGCCAAATTGCGGGGGAGGGAAGAGGAAATAGATGCGAAGAAGAAACTGTTACATTTTTAGAGAGGGAAGAATATGAGGAAAAGAAATGACTCTGTTTTATATGACAACATTCCATAAATTTTAAAAAAGTACATTTGCGAAATTTTCCTAAAATGTATGAAAATACAATACATGGAAAATAAAATGTGACAGATAAGGAAAAGGAGAGAGCTAAGAAGCCATACAATGGAGAAATTGTACAACGGCAAATTGGGAGAGCCGTGTAAGAGATAAAGAATTGGCAAAAAATTCACAAACTAGGGAACAAAATAGGAAAATAGGAGAGGGAAAACATGATTGAGAGGGAAGAGATAAAGACTGAAGGAAACAGGAGAGAGAAAAACAGACCTTTAACGAACAAGCAGCTGTGTCAAGGATCCAATCCTGAGGTTTTCTTGTAATTTTGCTAATAAGTTATTCTGAGATGGATTGATCACTGACTCTCTTTACTGGGGGATCAACTGAAAATAGGTGATAAAATGAACCTGGCAGAGAGTTGTGAAACCAGTAAAACTTTATGTTGTGGATTCATAAAATATCGTACTCCATCTCTTTTTCTGTTCCCATTAAAATAATTTCCTTTTTTTTTCTTTTTTTTTTTTTTTCTGTCTTGCTAGTCTACAGAATGGAAGAATGTGAAAAGCAGTTTCTGGTACTTTTCTCAAAGATAAAGTAAACCAGCTTGTCTCTCATGTGAATTCTCAGACTCTATAATCACCTCTGTCTTCGGAGATTTTAACATGCTTCAGAAAGTATGTTTCAACTTTTATCAATCGACTTTTATCGAATTTTTGTAAAGAAGCAACACAAATGTGCAAATACCCAAGGCGTTAGGCACAGCAACAGGACACATTCAACTTAGCCGGTCTGTGGGCCACGCGATTCATCTGGCGAAGACCGGTGACATTCAGGAAATCCATGAGTTACAAAAAGGGACAGAAAGACAAGAATACAAAAACAGTATACAAAAAACCAGTAAAGATGAGGAAAATGTAAAAAGTGGCTTAACGATATGGCAATTATTTTTAGATATTAAATAACCTTCTAAAATTATTATTACTAATTTTAATTATACCTGTTTGTGGGATCTATATATTGTACACATATATGTACAGTGTGTAATTATGAAACCAGAGTAGTTAGCATTTACATCTCCTTAAATATTTAAAAAAAATTTGATTAGTATGTAGAAATTGTACATATTTTTGAGAAATGGCAAGTTTTAATCAAAGAATGAGAGTTGTAGGAGGTGACAAGCAAGTCTAGGAAGGACCCAGAAAGAAGAAATAAGAATCAGGGATACTTATTTATTCTTAGATCAAGTTCACACATTCAGCAACGAGGGACCATCTTCTCCCTTCTGCCTTCGTAGTTCATTCTCCTGCTATTCTCCACCTTGAAATTTAGCTTCAACTTCCAAGAAAGATAAATGTCTTTCTACTCTTGTGACTGTCCTGCTACATTTTGTGAGACAAACTCATTATTCAGCTGTCATTTTAAATATTTCATCTTGCTGGAAATTTAGCATCAACTTCCAGGAGCTCCAAGTGGAAGTTCCCCTACTTTGTACAGGGATTTCTAAAATTGTTCTATTTAATGTTGTTTATGTATGTATTGGTCTTTACAAATGAAGATGAACTAATCTGAATGAATGCTTCCTCTTGGCCATAGAATATACCTCTAAATTTGAACCGTGCCACAGATTCAACTTCTTTTTGTGTACAGATCTTTTACTAGTAATTTAAAAAACAAATCAAATGAAAGAGGAGCAGTCTTTGCAAAGGATTATTTAGAAACATATGCACCTGTTTAGCCTCTTCTTTCTCCTGGTCTCATTTTATTTTCACTTCAGTTAATGTTTATTCTGTCCCATTAGTAAAAACACTGCAATTATATGCATGCTTTTGTTAGTTTGTCATGGGAACTGGAATCAGGAAATGGTCTTATTAGATTTCCTTTAATGCCCTGATTTTCCTACGAGGCATAATAGTAGATATGCTCATTGATATACTTCCTGGTCTGCTCTTGATAATGACTGTAGTAAAAGAATAACGAGAATTTCACCTAAAACTAGAATTAGACTGTTTCTTTTCCAAAGCAAATGTCCTGTCAACGATCTAAAGAAAAACTTAGGTGCGGTAGTGATTTATTTTAATGAGACATTTAATATCAAAACACAATGATATTTCTTTTGGATATGTTTATCTCATCCACATCCCTGATATATATGTTCATTATCGGCACTGTTATTAATGTGGATACCAAATGAATTAATTATAAAGTGCTCTAAGTACTACATGTTCTAAAGTCACTGCAGTTTTTTTTTTTCTTTTTCAAGAAATGATGCCTTGGGCAAAACCCCCAAAATAAAAAGAAAACAAAAGAAATCCTCATATATTCTTCAATTATAAGCAGAGACTCAAAGCAGTAGCTTAACCCAACAAATCAAAATTTCTGCCTTAGGATCTGAAACTGGGATCTTCCCATTAAGTCTGGTCTCACACGTTTCAGAAGTAGAACTTTGTTTATAATTTGAATCCCTTTAGGTGGAACGCGCGTGCATTCTATCACTCTCCAAAGGCAACTGAATTGCTTTAAAGAAAACTGTTGTCATAAAGTACATGACTCAACAATGCAAAGCGAATAGGCTTTCTTTTGCTAAAATCAGTGTTAGTCTGCTCTAGGTTCACAGATTTATCCAGTCCTTCTTGGCTTCTAAATACTTCACATGAAGTTCAGGGGAAACACCTGAAACCATTTAAGAGTCCCCCATTTACTTAGATTTATTAAGAAAACACTTGAGTGTTCTCTGCTAAAACAGCA
>PVJO010025724.1:0-22243 GCA_004026905.1 Hystrix cristata
GATTTCCTGAGCAAATGTAACTTTTAGTGCAGACACTACAGGGTAAAACCCTAATGGTGGGGCTGTTCCGTAGTGCCTTTCTCGGGTGAGAGCCAATTGTTCCACCTGCTCCCAGGTCTGGCGGGTGAAGAAATTAGAGCAGGGGACCCAAGGGATAAGGCTTAGGATCACCTCCCAGACTTCACTGGCCCATTGATCATTTAGCTCTAGTCCTCTATTTTTGAGCATTAATCTCTGTGCCTTAAGTGCCGGGTCCTGTGAGCTAGTTGCGTTACCCATCTTGAGGGTCTCGTCTGTTCCAGAGCAACCGCTTGGCTCTGTCCGAACTTCACTCCGGCCTAGCCCGCCGGAGTGGTAGTCAGCCTAAGGTTCCTCAGGAGGGATGCCGGGAGAACACTGCAACGGGGGAACTTACTGACACGGGAGCGCCTCACACAGGGCACCACTTGCGCGGCGGTCTCCTCGGGGGGCGGCCAACTCCTGCTTCAGCCCCTCTCCGCCCGCGAGGAAGACTGGGGATGGAGATGAACAGACACAGACTGCGGGCCTCCCTCCACCGCCTCCCTCGTCGCCCGGGAGACAAGAAGCACCAGCAGAGAGTCAAGTCAAAGCAGGAACTCGTTTATTACAGAGGAGCCAGGGTACATATAGGCAAAAGCCACACAGAAGAGGTCAGGCAATAAATGTCAGCCAATGGGGTTTAACGTGGGAACTTTTACAATGATTGGCATCGTTGGAGCCCACTGCGGTTTCGACGGTTTCCCTGGTCCAATCAGAGATTCTGACAAACAAATTTTGGGTTACGCCCCTGTCTCTCCTGCCGGCGCCATCTTATGCTTGCCCCTACAATTTTCAATCTCAATTTCATTAATTTCTGCTCTGATCTTTATAATTTCTGTCCTTGTACTAATTTTGATTGAATTTGCCTTTCTTGCATTTTCTAGCAGCTGTTGGATCAGTTTTCCAAGTTCTGTTGTTGTTTTTTATGGTACACTTCTAAGTATACAGTCATCTGCATCTACCCTATCTCCCAGTTCTGACAGTCTTTCTTCACATTGGTGACTTATCCTTCCCATACTTGCAAAAGAATTTTTTTATCTCCCAGTTTCTGTTTGGTAACTTTTCATGGACTCTAACTCTTTTTAAACTCTTCATGAATTTTTTAGTGTTTTGTTTAGCTCAGGCAGCTTTTTACCAGTGTTTCTGTAAGCTTACTGACCATTTTGTTTATTAAATTTAAGATCCATTTAGTTGCATAGCCTTTTAGTTCACTGAGCAACTTATTAATCTTTTTTTCTTGGTCTCCTCGTCATCATTTTTTATAATTCATTAATTTGTTTGTTTATTTGCTTCCTCTCCATCACTGCCTCATGCATCAGCTTTGACAAAGTTGAACGTTTTCAGATGCATTTTGTTGCCTTTGCTTTTTATGTTTCTATTTTTTTTCCTTTTGTGGTGAGAGTTGTGGATTAATTAAAGTGGAATTTGTTGCTAGTATTTGTAGGAAAATCTTTTTAGTTATTGTCTGCTTTTTAGTCATGCACTCTGTGCATGTCTAACAATAGGCTTTTATCCTTCTCCTAAAATCTGACCTCCTCTCTTTATTTGGGAAGCAGAAGCCACAATGTAATTGGCCCAATACTCAGTTCACTGGAAAGGAACCACAGTATTTTTGATGACACAAAGACGAATCCAGATAGTGGCATGTAGTAAAAACCAATTAATAGCAACAACTATACCACCTTAGAAATGGCAATAAAATCAGCCACAATGATAGAGTAAAAACAAACCTGGATATTGATGTATCAAAAGAACCAATAAAAAGCTACTACAGTACCACACTTAACAATAGAAAATAGTCCTATAATTATAATATAGACACAAAGATAAACCAAATGTTTACATACACTAAATAGCTACTAAATTCAGCAGCCTTTCCACCATTAACAATAGAAAAGAATTCAAGACTAACGGCATATTTTCAGCTAAATATCTAAAGATTGATAAAGCTTAATAGTAATGTTAGTGAAGATGTAGGGGCTGGAGAAGGAAAAAATGAAATAAAATTTTAACAATAAAAGGAAAATGAGGAGAGAAAATTGAGATAAAGTATTGTAATAAAGAGTAAAACAAAATTAATGAAATTAGATAAAAGTAATAGAAAATAATAAACAAGAAAAAAAGGAAAACATGAAAATAAAGAAAAAGAGAGAAAAAGAAAAACCCCAAAACCCCAAAGAATCAATGAAGCAAAAGAAAAATTAGTCCAGAAAATATTCCTCCTTATTTTTGAATAAGCATGTTTTTTCAAGAGTCTGAAGAACTGGACTACACTACATATAAGACAGTTACAGTGGATAGCTAGTAAGATCTATTTTATTTCTGCACTTATGTTTCTGTGTGTGAATGCTGAATACTTCCCTGCCTTTCCTTCTGGGTGTTGTTGGTCAATTGTTTCTACTCTAGGGCTATATTCACTCCAGCCACTTCCGGTTTTTGTGTCCCTCTCTGAGCCCCAAGTCACAGCTTTCTCTGCCTAGCTTTATGGCCCAAAGGTTTTTGATGTGCCCCACCTTGCTCCAGAGGCCCCTCTGTCAGTACACCCCAGGCTGTGACAACCATCCAAACTGATGCATAGCCCTGATTACATTGGTAGATGGGGAAAACAGACTACAAAGCTCTATGTTGGATATATGTAGTGGGGCAGGAGAGTCAAGCAGTCTGCTAGACTTAATGCCAACTCTTTCAGAACCATCCCTCTCCAAGAACCACTCATGATCAGCCTGGTTTTGGAACTCATATGGTGGAACCCCCATGTCTTCCCCAGCTTGACCTTAAACTTCTTAAAATTGAATATGTCTAGGCTGCACACTTTCTGTACCTTCCTCTTGTGACCGTCTCCCACTCAGTCACTGTGGCAGACTGACTCCAGAATCCCTGAAATGTAGTTGTTCTGTTATCTCAGTTTTTAATAATTAACCACTTCCCCAAAACACTCCTGATTAAGCATTCTCAAGTGTGACAGGCTCTGAACTAAAGTTCTTCCCCAAGTCTTGCCTGCCATGTGGTAAGATTCATTTTCTGAGTCTCCATGCTATTTTTTGCAATTTTCAATAACTATTGGCTTTTATTGGTGCTAGCACTCCTGTTATGGTCTGTTTTTTTTTTTTTTTCTCTCTCTAGAGTTACTAACCCTCTCTGGGCTTATCTTGTGTTAGTAGTGGCAGGTTTGCCTCCCTGTGAGCTGGGGTTAGCATTCAGTCTGCTTCATTTTCTTTCTCTGCTTTTTGCTCCAATTCTCCAGTTTCTCTCTAGTTCATAGTTTTCTTATCATCTTCCTGTTTCCTGAAGAGCTGCTTTATTTTCTTCACCAATTTGTTGTTGTCCAGGTCCCTTGATTTCAGGTTTCAGAGAGGTTGTATTTTACTTCCAGTCTTATTCTGCCATTTTTATTCCTCCTGATTTATCCTCAATGATCGTTTGCTTATAGCATCTCCCAGTTTTATTTCTTCTTCCACTTCCTGTTGTGCTTATGGTACTCTTCTTCTGCGATTAGCATTTGCATTAGTCACTTTCCCATCACTAAGACAAAATACATGACAACTGCAATTTAAAGGTAGAGAGGTTTATTTTTGTTGGCAGTTTCAGAGGTCTTTGTTTATAAATGCTTGGCCCCTATGCATAAATGACATAGTAGAGGGGTAAAGCAGAGGAAGAGTGCTTAACCTATGGCAGCCAGGAAACATAGAGAAGGAAGGTACCAGAGAAACGAATATACTCATGTCTTGCCCCCAGAGATCCACCTTCCCCAACCAAGCCCCACTTCCTAACAGCATATTTAGCTACGAACTCACCAACAGATTAATCCACTAATAAGTATAGCACCCCCACGATCCAACCCCGTTAAAAAACAAAACAAAACAAAACAAATAAAACCCCTCCATCGTTGAATGCACTAGTCATCGGAGGGACATTTTAGGTCTAAACCATGATGGAATTTTAAAAAGTATTTTCTGTAATGACAGACTAGTTGTGATGATTTCTTTTAGTTTATGTTTGGCTTGGAAAGTATTTCCCCTTTGACTATGAATGATAGCCTTGAAATATACAACAATTTAGGCTAGCAGTTATTTTCTATTAGTGCCCGAAATACATGATTCTAGGCCCTCCTGGCCTTTAGAGTCTCAACAGAAGTTAAAAAATCCACTTTTATTCTGGTGGGTTTACCATTTTAATTGATTTGCATTTCTCTCCTACAACTTTTCATATTCATTTTTTATTCTGAATTTTTTGCAATTTTAATGACAGGTTGCAGAGAGGTTCTTTTATGCTTATGTCTACGTAGGGTTCTAAATGCCTCCAATAACCAGAATATCCATCTCATTCCCCAGATTTGGAAAATTTTTCTCTATAATTTCCATGAATAGTCTTTTTTTTTTTTAGGTTATATTTTCTTGCCCTTCTTGTGGTCTTTGTGTCTAAAATTTTGTGCTTTAATGTTGTCCCAATACCCTTGGATATCTGAATGTTCTCGTATATTCACCTTGTCTATTATCCCTGAAATATTTCTTCTGTTTCATCTGGCATACTGCTGACAGTTTCAAGTGAGTTTTTACTTGATTTACTGAGGTTTTTATTTTCAAGATTTCTGTTAGGATCTTTTTCAGAACCTGTGTCTCTTTGCTGAAATGGTCTTTCATACCCTGATCTGTCTTCTTTAACTCATTCAAGTTCTTATCTGTATTATTTGAGTTAAGTAGTCATTTTAACATTTGATTCATTCAGCTTATTATTTGTATCTGATTTTAGTTCCTTTACCATTTTACTTATATATTTTATTCAAATTCTTTGTCTAGTCTTTTATCCACTTTAATATCTGCGGAATCAATTTTTGGAGAGTCATGATTTTTGAAGAAATCTGATTGCTTCAATTTTGTGATTCTTAGGTTTTATGCTAAAATTGGCAGATCATTTGGGATGAATGTCTTCTCCACTACTGTGTGTGGGCCTTTTTAATAAGTGGTGTATTCTTTGTGATGTGCCCTGGGCAGTGTCTATCTCCCCATGGTAATGTACCCATTCAACCTCTTCCTGGTGCTAGGGTCAATTCCCAGCACTCCTTTGAGAGGAGAGGAGTAACTACCAGTAACATCAACAAATAAAATACTAATCATCTAGTAACACATAATTGAGAACTTTAAAAAGAATCTTTACTGTTTCACTAGCCAAAGAAAAGAAAGTGAGAGTGATACATAATAGTTTAGAAAAAATGTGAAGTTAATGATATTAAGATTAATTCTAGTAATATATTTAAAAGAAAAACAAGCAAGGGCAGAGGTTCAGAAGAAAGTGTGAAAAGAGAGAGGAAGGAAGAGAAATGAATGAAGGAAGGAAGGAGGGAAGGAAGGGAAAAAGAAGGAAATATAGCCGAAAAATTGAGAGAAGAGATAGGGAGATTAAATCTGACTAATGAAGTAATAGTATTATCATTTAGATCTCATATGTCTCCCAAAAGGCTGAAGTGTTCAGAAGTAGGGATTTTAGCAGGTAATTGAATCATGGGAGCTCTTTACTCATCTGTGGATTAATCCACTGATGCATTCATAACTGAAAGTGCTGTTAGGAGATGGGGCCTAACCCGAAGTGGGAGGTCACTGGGTAGATGGCGAATGACTTAGAATAGTATGTCTCCCTCCCTGGGTCCTCCCTTCTCTGTTTCCTGACTACGATGGGATGAGAAACTGTCTTCTGCCCAGGGTCTTGCACCATGATATTTTTGCCTTGGAACCAGCTGATCGTGAACTGAAAACCTGAGCCAAAATAACCCTCTCTTCATTTAAGTTATAGATGTTGGGTATTTTGTACCAGTGATGAGAATGTGACTGAGACAGTCAATAAAACAAAATTACACACTATGAGATAATTATTGGTGCTGGAAAATGTGACAAAATAATATACAATGCTGTAGAAAGAAACTCAGAAATTATCACATAAACCTAAACATACAATAAAACTAACAAAAAACACAATAAAACAACAAACAATCAAACCAAAACTGAAATGTATTAGTCAGCTTTCTCGTTGCTAGGAAACATTTCCTGAAGCTATATTTGACTCATGACTTCAGAGGATTCAGGGCATGATCAGCCAGTTCCAAGGAAGCAACATCATGTTAGAAAGATGTGATGTAACAAAGCTGCTTAGTTCGTAGTGGCTGGGAAGCAGAGCACAGAAATAGTGTAACAGAGGAGACCAAGGACTATATATAATATCCAAGGTCACATCTCTATGACCCACTCAGACACATCCAGAAGGGTGTGTTACTAATCTCATAGGTGGCTCTCAAGCCAATCAAATTGACAGTTAAATTTAACCACAAAATTCCACCACTTGTCAATTTGACAATCATACTCATCTCTTAAACTATACTTAATCTCCAAATAATGACAATTAAAAGTTCATATTTCCACTTAACACAATATAAATATCCTGTATGCAACCAGAAACACAATAATTCCTCCCAGGAAATGTACATCATTGTAGTATTACTCAAAAATAAAATTCAAGCTTTTTCTGAGACTCAAGGCTCTCTTAGCTGTGAACCCATGTAAAAATAAAAATCAAGGTACATAATCTAGAGATACAGTAGCACAATATAAACATTCTATTTCTAAAGGGGAGGGATATGGAGATAAAAATGAATTGGACAAAAGCAAGCCTGAAACCCAGCAGGGAAAACATTAAGTTCTTTACCTTCATGTCCAGTATGCTGGGAATGTGGTGGTAAGATGTGAGATCAACAGGGCTTCAGCTACCCTACCCCTATCACCTTGTTTCCTGCAGCCCACATGGCCTCTTTCTGGGCTGGCTTTCACTCACTGCCTGGCTTTCCCTTCTCAAGGAGCCCTTGAGAAGTCTTTTGCCTTCTCAAGGGCTCCTTGCCTGGTCTCCTAGGCCTTTGAAATCTGTGTGGAAGCCTCCCTGAACCCACAACTATTGCACTCTGAATGCCAGTGAAACCAGCATTACATGGACTACACCAAGGTCTGCTCTCAGCAGAAGCTGTAGCTAGGTGACCTGGGCTATGTCTGTGGCATTCTCTAAATGCTTGCATGGCTAACCACAGGGAAATGAGTCCTGGGGAGCCAATACCTTAGAAGACTCTTCTTTTTTAATTTGCATTAGTACCGTAAATGAGTTTTATTCCAGGAGAAAATTCATAAGTTGGATTCTTTCACAAGTCTAACAAAGTGAGTGTTGTACACCTTTAACACAAATATACAATATAAAGCATTAAATAAAATCCTCCACATCACCCCCGCTTTTCCTCTTGCTGCCAGACGTCCTGGGCTCTGACCGAGCACTGTACTACTGTATACTATTGAACTGTACAGTAAGCACACAGCAGCACAACAGTAACAATGTCTGGCAGACACGTGAGCTACTACTTCTGCAATTTGTCTGCCTCCATATAGTGGGAGGTCCCTTCCTACATGTGAAAGCCCATAGCTCAAACATTCATAAGTTGAGGACTTACTGTACAAGTTTGCTATGCATAATGATGCATTCATTGTCAGAAACTGGTTCATGTATAAAATGCATATCATTTTCTCCTTCCCTCCACCGTCTTTTATTGTGCCCGCATCAGATTTACTTATTTTATATATCCTTATAAAGTTAATTATCATATAAACAGATTAGCAACCAAAACTAATAGGCCAAAATATATAAAACACATAAGACTTTTACACTAAATCAAGGTATACTTGTAGATAAATTGTCCATGATAGATTGAAATATTTTTTCTCTCTCTTTCATCCTATTATCTATTTTTTATTTTACACTTTATTCATATATTGTGCTTTTCATGTAAGAGAAACCATGCAATATTTAAGCTTGTATGATTTTCTTTACTAAAACATTATGTATGGTCTCAAGGTGCATTCATTTTCCTACAAATAACACAAGTTTATCCTTCTTTATGGCATAGTAGTACACCATTGTGTGTAAATGTCACATTTTATTTATCTATTCATCTATTGATGGGCATATAGGCTATTTTCAAGATTTACCCATTACGAATTGTGTTGCTATAAACATGGGCATACATACATCACTGTGGTATGATGTCTTTAAGTCTTCTGGGAAGATACCCAGAGGGGAATAGCTGGGTAAATGGAATTTCTAGTTTTCGTTTTTTGAGGAGTCGCCTTAGTGATTTCCATAGTGATTATATCAGTATACACTTTCAACAACAAAGAAGTATTCCTTTTTCTCACAGCCTCACCAGCATTTGTTATGCACTGGCTCCACCCCCTCCCGGGGAAGACAGCTCCGGACTCCATCATGGGCAGGAGGCTTGTTTGGTTTATTGATGATAGCCATTCCTTCTTGAGTGAGATGGGATCTCAATGCTGTTTTAACTTGTGTTTTTCAAATGGCCAGGAATGTTGAGCAGTTTTTTAATGTGCTCATTGGCCATTTGTATTTCTTCATCTGAAAAGTGTCTATCAGTTTCAGATGCCCATTTTCTGATTTGGCCTTTAAATTTGGGAGAGATAATTTTTTTGAGTTCTTTATATATTCTAGATATTATTCTCAGATGAACAATATATTCTAGATATTCTTTGTCTGAGATGTAGCTGGAAAATATTTTTCCCAATTTGCACATTGTCTCCTTATTCTATTGGTGCTTTCCTTTGTTGCACAGAAGATTTTTAATTTGATGTGACCCCATCTGTTGATTCTTGGTAATATTTCTTCTGCAACCGGGATTTTGTTCAGAAAATCTTTGCCTACACCTACGTCTTCAAGTGTTTTACCTATTTTGTCTTTCAAAGGTTGTGTTTCTGTTTTAATGTTTAGATTTTGATCCATTTTGATTTTAGCTCAGTGTATTATGAGAGATAGGGATCCAGGTTCAATCTTTGGTATGTGAATATCCAGTTTTCCTGGTGCCATTTTTTAAAGTGGCTACCTTTCCTCCAGTGAATGCATTTGTCATCTTTGTTAAAGATAGCATAGTTGAGTGCACCTGGAGCTGTTTCTGCATCTTCTACTCTGTTTCACTGATCTACAAGTCTGTTTTTTGCCAGTACCATACTGTTTATATCACTGTAGCTTTGTAATATAACATGACATCCAGGATCATGATGCCCCCTGCCTTACTGTTGTTGCCCAGAATGTTTTTGCTATTCTAGGCCTTTTTTGGTTCCATATGAATTTTAGAGATGCTTTCTCCAGTTCTGTTAGGAATGCTACTGGTAATTTGATTGGAATTTCATTAAATCTATATAACAGTTTTGGAAGTATGTCCATTTTGATTATATTGGTTTTGCTTATCTGCAAACATGAGATATCTTTTCACTTTCTGATATCCACTTTGATCTCTTTTTTTTTTCAGAATACTATAGTTCTCTTTGTAGAGGTCTTTGACTTCTTTGATTAGTTTAATACCCAAGTATTTCATCTTTCTTGATTCTATTGTAAAAGGTATTGCTTCCCTAATTTTTCTCTTGAAATGTCTTTCATCAGACCAATCAGTTCATGTCCCTTAATCTCAGTCTTCCACAGTCTCAGGACATGGGCAAAATGCAGAGAAGTTCTATTCCAGAATGTACTATCCATAAAGTTTACTCTAATTCCCAAGAAATCTCATAAGCCTGGACTTTACTGTCTGCATTATATCAGAATTCTGTTCTTCTAAACTCTGGTCAGAATTGCCCATCAAGCTTTGTTTATAGCATTCTAGGGCTTCTCTTGCTCACATCTTCAAATTTTTCCAATTTCCTCCTGCAAAGCATTCCCAAAGGCTTCCATACCACATGGTGAGGCGCAGTAACTGAACAATCCTGCACTTGGTACCAATTTTCTGTATTCATTCAGTTTCTCCTTGCTAGATCAAATTACTCAATTTATACAACATAACAAGAAGTTTATTTGACTCATGGCTTCAGAGGATTCAATCCATGTTCAGCTAGCTCCAAGGCAAAAAATCCTGGCAGAAGTGTGTGGCATAAGGCTGCTTAGCTCATAGTGGCTGGGAAGCAGAGGCAGAGCAGGGGAAAGGCATCAGAGAGGAAGGAGACAGTGACCATATGCAGGACCAAATGTCACACATCCATGATGCACCTAGACACACTCAGAGTGTGTTTTTTACTGATTGCATAAGCTGCTCCCAAGTCAATCAGGTTGACAATTAAACTTGACTAGCACCAAAAAAGAAACAAAAACAAACAAACAAACAAAAACAGGACCGATATTCTTTGTTAGATAGTCTTTAACATACACAATTATTGAAGAGTACTTTATAAGGTAGATTGTGAAAAAATATTTTGACCTGATGTTTTCTTTCTCAGCCTCTGTCCAAGCACAAACTGTTTAGGGTAGTGTACAGGTTAGGCTCTACCTCTCCATGGTCACGGATGAATGATAAAGTGAAGTTGTCAACTGGCAAGGCTCACTCCACAACCCATATCTCTGTTTGTATGTAGGAATAATGGTGTAGGCATTTTTTGTAGAAGCAAAGTGATTTAAAAATAAAAACCCTTATTTTAAGTACTTAATTTGAACAAAGAATAGAGAGTAAAATAATAGCTATTTAACTATTACCATTATTAACTCTTTATAACAAAAGATTTTGTAAATTAACTGCTACTATAATATTAAATAAGTTTCATTTATACAAATCATTAACTTTAGAATATCTTGAATAATGAACAGAAATAACCCTCAATAACTTTGACTTTTATTTTGTTTTGTTTTGTTTTGTTTTTGACATTATTACACTACATAGTTTGGGCTGGCCTTGAACTCACTGTGTAGCCCAGGCTGGCCTCAAACTCATGGCAAACCTTTTGCCTCAGCCTCCTGAGTGCTGGGATTACAGGCATGTGCTACCATGCCCAGCATTTTGACTTATATTTAAAACTCATTTTTAACCAGTTGACTAATAGTTTGACAAAAGTCTCTATTTTTAGATATTCGGTCTTATATCAGTGTTACACAGATGTATATATCAACAATCTATGAAATATTTATAATACTTAAATATAATTTACAAATTTTCAGCAAAGAATATATGAATTTACATTTAGCAAATACCTTGTTCTTTAAGTTAATTGTAAGTAATTTAGAGATTTTACATAGCTATGTAATTTTTTAACAATTATCTCTACCTTGTCTACAAAATATAAAGCATTTGACAAAGACAAGGTAATATCCCAGAACAATTTTTTGTTGAGGAAAAAAAAATTTAAAAGTTATGGTCAAGGGGTTGGGGATTTAGCTCAGTGGAAGAATGCTTCCCTAGCAAGTGCAAGGCCCTGAGTTTGATCCCAGCATCCCCGCCCCCCCAAAAAATTGTGGTCAATACCTCAAATTTGCATCTATATGCCCTGTAACAGAATATTATTTGCATTTCTTGAAGGATTTTCTGGACCTTTTGAACTTGAATATTTATATTGATCCAAATGAATTATTTTTAACCAAATTTTTATGTCACAAAAAGCAAACTACCCTGCATCATTAAGATTCCCATAGGTGAATCTGCTTGGAAGATTATGAAAAGAACTTTACTAATCATGGACACTTGAAATGTCAAAGCTAAGAAGATCTAGAAATATGCAAGAACTGTGTGGAGAAATTCAGGTCCCATATCAGCAACTCCTGGCTTCAATATTCCAGGCTGGTGAACGTGACTACTCATGAAAATGTGAACCCAGCTTTTTAAGAAAATTAGGAAGAAGTATGGCATAGCTGGACAGTGTTTGCTCAGATACAAGTTAATGCATTTTAAAAAAACTATTTGCATAGAAAAAAAAGCTCTCAGATGGACTTTTATTATTAGATAACATCTAATGAACAGGAGGTTTTAATTGCTCTCACTTTTTAAACTAAAGTCAAAAACCTAAAATAGAATTTTGATTTGCTAGCACAAGTAAAATGGTTGTTACTAGTTGAGAACACCGTTTTATCTCTTAAAACAAGTTTTAAGTCATATGAACAAAAACACATTTGGGTTTATGCTCACAGTTACTAAATGATCTTATTTTTAAATTATTGGGTACCATTTAAGCGATATATAAACCCAGGTACACACAGAGTATATAACATATAATATATTTTTATGTCAACACACATAAAACAAAAATGTAAAGTTATAATTTACCAGCGTTTAAAACGTTATATTATTGAAGTGGTTTTTTATAATCTTAAGCAATATTATTTTAAATTTGCATTTCTGAAGGTAGGATTTCAGATTATACCAAGGTGAGAAATATACATCTCAAGAGAGATTGTTTGTCTAGTTAATCTGAGCTTGTATTGCCTGCACCTTTTTTTTTTTCTGTCTTATTTGAGTAAGTCAATTTATGAACTCTTGCCTCAGGCTTAAGACATTTTTTTCTCATGCTAAAATTTAGATATCACTCATCAAAAGTTTGTATGTTGTATCCTAGCTGTATTGCTCAAGGCCTGCAATATGAAAAAAAAAAAAAGGTTTAGGAATAATATTCCCCACAAAGAAAAACACAAAGGTTTCTATTTTTTTAGTTAAGGTGTGGAGTTGGCTGATGACAAAAATCAGGTTTTAGCAGGCAAGTTCTGACAAATATTTTGAAACATATTTGATTTAGAATGAACCAAATACTCTTAGTGAAAATAAGGGAAAATTTAAATCCCAGTAGACTCACCAACACTAGCCAAGTAGCTGCATGGTCAGTGGTTACAGATGGCTCTTGCTTGTACTTGTCACTAATCTAGAAAAGGTCAAGGAAAGCAGCTATGGACATTATCTTGGTCAAAGTTATTTGAAAGAATTTTCTTAAGGACAGTTTTATGAAATCAGACAGTGTTTTCAGTTATATAGCACACGATATATCACAATAAAATTACATTTTTTTTAAATCACAAGACTTAAAACTAGAACTTTTAAGGGAGTTTAAAGTAGCACAACCAGTTTTATTTCTGAGAAGTTCATAACAGAGCTCCTCAAACACAGTGCCAGTGTTTTTATCATTTTAATTCAAACCCTTTTGATGAAAAATGGTTTAAGAACCTCTATATTGGCTCACAAAGAAAGCTCAGAATGGCTTGAAGCCCCACATGACTTACATAAATTTAGATGGTCCTGAAATGCTGCTGCCCGTCTTATAATACAGGTGGTTATAAGAACAGAAAGATAAAAGAAACTAAAGCAAATGAAAATATATCAAAATACACAGAAACAAATGAGTCCTCCAAACCAAACCGATCCAGATGCCTGGGATTTTTTTTTTTTTTTACCTCTGAATCTTTTTTCCACCAGTCAGTGACCCCAAAATGACCTGAAATAGATCCAAATGGCCAAAAATGGCAAAAGTGCTTGCCTTACCCTAAATGATACTGATGACCAGTCAGTGGCCCAAAATGACCTGTGATAGGTCCAGAATGGCCATAAATTTGACAGTCCTTATCTCATCCAAATGGCACTGCCAAACAACCTAAGAGAAGGCCCAAACTGTGGATACAGTAGATCTCTGGCGTGCACCTTCCAGCAGGAAACCAGGTGGAGCTTGTCATCTTACCAAATTAAGCAGAGCTTGTTGATGTCCTGGACCTTTTTCCTTTCACCAACAAAAGCACTTATAGGCAGCTGATGACACAGACAGGAAAAAGTGAGAATTCACAGGATTCAAGGGTTCCCTGGCAGCTGCTGGAATGTCCCTGGAGTTCCAACTGCAGGTACAACTAGCCAGAGCAATCAGGCCCTTTTCCCAAGAGCCAAGATGCATGGCTCTCAAAAGCAGGGACTAAAGTCCCATTGGGGTTGCCAAAACTGTTACCGATCGCTTAGACTCGTATAGTCAGGTTTGTTTGCTTGCCACTGACCAAATCAAAGAGGCCATATATTTGGGTAAAAAGGGAAAAGGATTTATTTAAAGCTAACTCTGAGGAGATGTAGGGACTGAATTGCCTCAAATCACTATCTCACCGTTTACATGTGAGGAATGGTCTTTTAGAGTAAAGAACAGAGGGGAGGTAGAGCACAGGGAGCTAATGGAGATCTTTACACTTGTTCTATTACATCTAGCCATCTTTAGCTCACCTTCCTTTTTCTTGTGAAAAAGAAACCAGGCTCCTGGCCTCCTGGGCTGGTGCATGTTCTGTCATTGCAGGGACGGGGGGCCTGTATGTAGGGGAAAGATAGGATAAAGGCCTTATTAAGCTTTATTAAAAATCAATAGAGAAACTCACTAAAAGAAGTTTCTGCCTCTACAGGTAGACTCTATAGTGAGAGCAGTTAGAAAGATAAAGAGAGAGAGACAAAGACAGAGGTGCTTGGTAACACAATTACCATAATAATTTATCAAAAAGAGTTAACAAAACCCTGAGGAAGCCAGAAACATAAAAGACCAGGACAACTGGCCTGCCTCAGCCACCTGATAAAATGCAAGAGAGATAAGGGGTAGCCATCTAAAGACTGTTATATAATATGTAAGACACATATGCACATGTGGGCACACACACATATACACATGTATGTATGTTATAATTTTAATACAACTATATTATTGCATCAGATACACACATATGCACATGTCCCCTTTACTTAATAATTAACTACCTTCCTATAAAGCCCTCCGCACACACATGCTCACACACATGCTCACACACACACACACACACACACATCCATCACAAAGTGACAAGAAGAAATCAAATGGCCAGAAGGAGTGTAGGCAGACATGCCTAGGTTAGGACCAAAGACAGATAAGAGAGCAGATCAGATGGTGACAACTTCCAAGTGCCCACCTGGGGGATGGAAAAGACACTAGCCCTAAATAAAGGAATGTAGGCAGACATGCCTAGGTTAAGATCAAAATCAGCCAAGAGAGCAAATCGAATGGCAACAGGTTTCATTTGCCCACATGGGGGATGGGAAAGACATCAGTCCTGAATAAATGGAGCTGGGGAGCAGAGCTCAGGGGTATTCAGTTTAATGCCACCTACCATCCCATGGTAGCTGTCTATCCTCTTTCTTTTCCATCTTTTTCCAAATAAATCACCTTCTTTTATTTTAACCTCTGCCTCTTTAATTCATTACTGAAGCTGAGAGTTACGTTCTTGGTGATAGCATATTCCAGATGAGGAGCAGTCCCTGCAGCCCACCCTGACACCACATCACATTTGGGGGGCTGAAGAGAGGAGGAGTTGTTGGCTCGTAGCTCAGCAAGAGAAACTTTAGAAAAGTTGCTTATCTCTGAAAGAAAAAAAATTGACTTTCGAAGTTCCACTTTGTAGTGCTAGTTAGAGTCTGTATTGTTTGCTGTGTCTGTAGATATCAGTGACTTAAATTCACTTTGATATCCTTGTTATTGTCTTCCTTGTCTTTAGATTTTGTTAGGGATTTTTTTTTCTTAAATAAAGTCTGACATATACAGTTCTTTCATTGTATTTCCTTGTTACTTTACAGCATCCCTGTTGATGCACTGGGAAGATGTTTGGGAAGAAGAAACATTCTGTAGTCCTATTATTAGGTCTCTCAGGTCTCATTCTTGTATTGTACCCTTGAGCTTTAACCTCTGCAATGGTTTAAACTTTACAAAGCTTTTACCTCTCAGATGAGACAGAGAATATGGACAGGAATGGATTTGGTTATGCCCCTTCTTCTAGGTTGGTTAGGATTCAGTACAACTGCACTCAGTTATGATCTAGTGGAATAGCTTCCCTTTGTGGCATGCCTTACTGAAAATGACAGAAAACTCTGAATGTATTTCAAAATGTCTGCTTTTCTCCTTTCCTGAGAGAAACAATGGGATTTTTCTCAGTTCTTCATTAGAGAACTTAGTATGACTCATGGATGTAACACTCACAAAAGTGTTTGCCCCCCCATCCATACAGCTTCCAGTAAAAAGGATTTAACACTTTTTCTATTCCTCTACTTGTGGCAGTAGATATTTTTGCTCCCTGGCTTCTGCTTTTATAGTTATGATTTCTGTAACCCCCCTGTCTAGCTTTTCAATTGTGTGAGCAGGAATTTATAGTGTGACCTGAATTCATGAATAAACTACTCACCTTATAGGGTTACTGTGGGAATTAAATTCATATAAAGATCTTAGCACAAGTCCTGGAACATAGTAAGTTCTCCACAAATGCTGTCATCTATTCATCCACTGCTTAAAACTTACTTAGTTTCAAGTGACCCCAAGCTAGTATTTAAAAATCTCTTGAAGTTAAAAAATCTCCAACCAATAATCTTTTAAATCTGCCCCTTCTCTATCTCTGCATCTCCATCTCTTTTCATTCTTTTACCGATTCCCTCACTGTGTTTTCTAGCCATTCCACAGAACTTTGCACACAAATATGAAGTATGCTTTCATGTCCCTAGGGCTTAGCTCATACTATTCCTCATAGAATGTTCTCTTTCTATAGATACGCTCCCTGTTTCCACTTTTCTTCCTGTCAGAATCCTACTCATTTTTCAGGATTTCTCTCAAATGGCCTCTCCCCTGGAAAGCCAGCCATTACTACTAGTTCAGAATTAATCCTTACTTTCTCTGTGCTACCAAAGCACTTTGATTCTTTTTTGGTGTACTCAGCACAATGTCTTGTGGTTTTACTGTTGAAACGTAAATTAAGCTTATGAATGATAGGGACTGTGTTGTCAATATCTATGAAGATCAAAGCTAGAACAGGGCAGATGTTCAGAAAACATCTGGTTTGTAATGAATAAAATTGGACTTGATCCATAAGGGTGAACACAGATATGTGATTTCTGTAGACTCAGTTCCCAAGTACTTTCTACCCTAACACAAAGCCAGAAGTAAGCCAAACAACACCCTCATATCTTGAAATTTACTCAAAGTATTACTTCAGGTGTATCATTTTTCCTTAAGCATTTTCCTCCTCAGCTGATTTTGATGTCACCTAGAGAGTAGATGTGAGTAAAGGAGGTAAAACTGAGGCTCAGTTCAGTATACATGAAATAGCCCTAAGGGGAAGTAGACATATGCTCTTCAAAGATGTCCAGTTATATTGGAAGTTGTCATCCTTCTTATGGGGTTAAGGGTAAATGCAGAACACTACAAGCTACTTTTTTCTTTGGCCTCATGTTCCCAGATTTTCTCACTTCTAATCCCTAGATACCCAGTTCTAATATATGACCATAAGGTGCTTTGTCAAATGTAAGGAATCCTGTCAGTACCCATTGATAAAATACTATTTCCCCAAGGACTCTGTAGTTTACTAAATTTTTAAGGGTATAGAAAATACTTGACAGTTCTGCTCTTATAATATAGAAGTCTAAGGCAAACTAAAGCACAATGATAAGAGAGAGTGGAAGATGGATGCTGAACAAGGAAACAAGGTGCGTGGTGGAACAGAGCATCTTCCTAGATCTTCACTTTCTGGGCCTCTCTTAAAATTATTGTGCTAGGATCTGCTCTTAGTAGATATAGCATCTTGATTATTTAACTTTTCTGGGCCTGTTTTGATACCTATAAAATGAAAATAATAATAGTAATAATTACTACTAACTCTAAGTACAAATTCAATAAAAAGGTTATATCTAAAGCATTTATAACAGTGACTAGCAGCACATTGTAAATGTTCAAGTAGTGTGAGTTGTTATTGCTGTTATTTTTCTCAGTGATTTATGTCTCCCATGGAATGTTAAGCACAGAACGTGAAATAGTGTGGCTTCTTAGACAATGTAGCCCCATCTTCTCAGTTTTCAGATGTTGAGAAAAAAATGCACCCAAACTCATTCAGCTCACTCGTAGTCAAATCAGGAATGAGGTCTAAGCCTTCCATCTTTGGCTGGCATGTTCTTTCACAGAGGCCCACATTACTAGTCCTGTGGAGGTAATGAAAAAGAGTGGCACTCTTAATGTTCTCTCACCTAGACATCTCAGCCTTCTACGTCTGATTTTTTTTCTCTTGAACAGTGTTGTCCCTTGAGGCCTCAGCGTTCAAGGGAATGGACAAAAGGATACTTTGGGCATTTGACATGCATCCAGCCCAATAGGGAAATGAGGAACAGGGTTGAACTTTAAGATTTAAGGCAGACGTCAGGAGTTCTGCCAGGCCTGCAAAAGGCAAAGTATGGAGGAGAGAGGTTCTGAATAATCAAGTGTGGGAGGAATATTGGGTAGAAGGAGTCTCCTCTGTATCTGAGTATCCCAAAAGGAGAATCTTAGAGTTTCAGTGGAGTGCCTCTGGGCTTTAGTCTTCACTACAGGATGTCAGTTCACCTTCCTGAATAGGCTAGCAAGACAGTGCTTGCCTGGCAGGGCTCTGACTCACTTTCCCTAAAAACGAATGTGTTCTCATAGAGGCCCAGATTATATCTCACTCATTCAATAATCCTCCCAGGAGTTCCAAGAGACACAGGGACCCAGAAAAACTGTAAAGATGTCAGTCTGTCATTGATCCCCATCTTTGATCCTTTCCAGACATAACAGTCACTTAAGCCCCACATGCTGGGCCAGCACCCTGGATCCTCAGGGCTTTTCCTCTCAGTCTTAGAAGCATTGGCCTGCCATAGCAGGTTGACACACCAAGTTGAGAGCATAAGACATTCCTCCTGCCATGGGAGGATCACATTGAAAAAAGGACCTTAAGTGATTAAAGAGGCTTGTATTCCTGGCACTTTGACAATTAGGCAAGGGAAAAGTTCTGGAACAATATGATGTAGGAACTTGGGAGTCAAACGAACATGGACTTGATTCTGGAAGAAACTTTATTAGCTATATGAACTTAGATCAATGACTTAAACTTTCTATGCTTCCTTTACAAAATAGGAGCAGTACTCCCAAGTTTGTAGTAATGAAATACAAAGAAAATATATAGCAAACCCCGAGTAAAATACCAGGCAAATGTTTAGTTGATTAAATGACATTGAATGAAATATAGTGTACATAAGGCAGTAAAGAGTATGAACTCTGGCACCAGACCTCCTGGATTTGAATCTTGGCTCTGCTATTTACCAGCCACTGAAACAATTTCATCTTTCTGTACGTCAATTTTATCATATATAAACCAAAAATGCTTTTGATTAAGTGAGCTAGCCTATTAAATGAGTTAGCCTTTGTAAAGTGTTTAGAAAAGTTTCTTTCATGCCATAAGCTATTATCAAATGGTTGGCACTATTATTGTTGTTGTTGTTATCATTCATTTGTCTCATTCTAGCTTTTTAATTATTAATATAAAAAGATAGTGCTGCCCAAACCAAACAATATTTCTGGTAATCTACAATCTCTGGTAATAGAGGGCCAAAAGGAACATTAATGAACAAAATTAATATGCAATCTTGCTTAAGACTGGGAAATATTTTGAAATATTTTCAATTTAACACTTTTAGGCTTAGAAGAAATCCTTATATACTTACCAAATGCTCTCCAGACTAAATGCTGGAACATCTTCCTTCTCCCCATCCAGAGCTGGCTGACAACTGTGATTACAATGACCAAAACCTTGGCACAGCCCCCCAAATATCCAAGGTTGAGTACTAAAAGATCCTCAAAGATGGTTCAATCCAGAGTTCTTCATTTTTCAGATAACACTAGAGGTCCAGAATGGAAAAGGATCAGGCTCAAGGTTACAGAAGGCTAATCTGGAATTTGGGTCCACATCTTCTCAACAGGAAGGCTAAATTTCCTAAACCAACAAATCAAACAGAGAGAAGAAAATTCATAGGAGATATTCCAGAATACACTACCGACAGAGATATGCTACCAATAAAAATATCAATGAGAGGCCAGGCATAATGGCACATACCTGTAATCCCAGCACTGGGGAAGCTGAGGCAGGAGGATCACCTCAAGTTCAAGACTAGCTAGGCTACATAGTGAGTTCAAGGCCAGCCTGAACTACACAGTGAGACCCTGCCTCAAAAACACAAAACAAAAGAAAACAAAATGTATTAATGAGAGGGGCTGGGGATTTATCTCAGTGGTAGAATGTAAGTGTGAGGCCCTTGGGTTCAGTCCTCAGCACACACACAAAAAATATCTTTTAAAGCAAAAAAAAAAAAAAAAAAAAAAAAAAAAAAAACAGCAACAAGGAAACCAGCAGCCACAAATTACCAATAAGAACAAACCTAAAATGCAGCTCAGACACATGACATAAACATACTTTTTAATATATTTGTTGTACAAGTAATCCATTACCAGATATGATTTCTACATATTTTCTCTCAGTTGTAGTCTTCTCATTTTCCTTGTGATGTCTCTTTGACGAGAAAAAGTTTTAAATTTGATGAAGCTCAATTTATCTTTTTTTCTTAGATCAGGCTTTTAGCATTCTATATAAGAAATTTTGGTTTATGCTAAGGCTACAAAATATTGCAGCTGTGTTTTCTTTCTGAAAGTTTATGGTTTTAGGTTTTACAATGGGCCCTGATTATGTTTACAGTGCATTTAACAATTATTTAGTGAAGATTGGGATACAAATTTTCTCTTAGCAAAAATTTTCTGTAGTAGTGATCATTTAAAAAGCAGGCCAGAGAGTTTCAATTTCTCTGTGTCCTTTAATGATTGTGAGGTAGGAATAGGGTGTGGCTTGGCCTAGCTGGGAAGATGGACCTGGAGGAGTGGCCTAGACTTGATGTCAGCTTCGAGTGTGAAATCCAAATGCCTTCTTCTCATGGGAATAGAGACAGAATAAATAGAAATGACACCACATGCTCACTCTCTTGTCTCTCTTGTCCCCTGCTCTCTAACCCATGCTCTATCTTTAGCTCACTCCCTAGTCTCTCTCTCCCTTTTTTAGATTCTTAACTGCAGCAATGGCTGGCTACGTCATTCACCTGGAAAATCCAGTGTCCTACTCTTTTGTTACTTAAATAAATTTTCCCATGGCCCTCAATTCACCCTTGCAATTCTTTGCCTGCGTAAATAAAGAATCTGGAAATACCCTCTGCCCCATAACAATTGGACAAATCCACTTTTAGCAAATCTGTAAAAATAGACTTTAGCCAGGCTTCAAACTCAAGTAGAGAGTTGAGATGGTCTCATTTTCCCGTTTATGATACACACCTTATCATCAATCCATGCAGATATCTGTTTTACTTTTTCCTCCTTAATCTACAATCTTGCCAATGCTGCAGTCTTTATAGACATGCTTTTTATTGTTTTTGATATATGATGATAATATGGTGCAGTTGTAAATTATTGAAAGTTGTGAATGTGCATAATAATTCTGTATTGGTATACCATCAGGCAAAAAAAAAAAATTCAAAATAAAATCTGCTAGGCACTGGACAGGGTGGGAGTTAATTGAGAGATTTGTAGAAAAGGACTCAACACTGTACATAAAAACATACCTTTAATTAGAAAGAAAAAAGAACACACACTTGTTGAGTGCTTAACCACGTGCTGTGGTTTCTCTAATGCCATTTTATTTGATCCATGTATCAACTGTGGGGTCATCTCCATTTTTACTAAGAAGTTAATGGCTTTCCCACATTCATAGTGTTGTAGTAGAAAAGTTGGGATTAACTAGCCCACAGCCATCCCACTGCTAATGACAGTTCCTGATCATTACAGTACGCATATGAACAAGATTCCTTGGGTAACACATTGTAATAATTTAAGATAATGCCTTCAGAAAGTACTTAAGGTTTTTGTACTTTAGTTTCTTTAACTATAACAGTGAAGTTACCACAAGAGACCAAGAATAGCAAAAACGATCCTAAGCAACAGGGGAAAAGCAGGGGGCATCACAGTCCCCGACATAAAACTATACTATAGAGCTACAGTATTAAAAACAGCATGGTACTGGCAAAAAGACAGACCAGAGGATCAATGGAATAGATTGGAGGATGCAGAAACAACCCCAGGCACACTCAAATACCTCATCTTTGACAAAGAAGCCAAACACCCTCATTGGAAGAAGGATAGCCTATTTAACAAATGGTGCTGGAAAAATTGGCTAACCACATGTCGAAAATTAAAACTAGATATATGTCTCTCACCATGTACTAAAATCAAATCAAAGTGGATCAAAGATCTAAACATTAAAACAGAAACATTAAATTTACTGGAGAATAGAATAGGAAGAACCCTCGAAGACAGAGGGGTAGGAAAAAAATTTATGAACAAAACCCAGACTGCACGGGAAACAATACAAAGAATCAGTGCTTGGGACCACATGCTATTAAAAGGTTTTTGCACAGCAAAAGAAATCACCAATAGAGTAGGGCGAAAACCCACAGACTGGGAAAAAATATTTGCTAGCTATCCATCAGACAAAGGTCTAACAT
>PVJO010025725.1:0-22259 GCA_004026905.1 Hystrix cristata
TATTCATTTCAGTTGCCCATTTTTGGATTGGGTCTTTAAATTTGGGAGGTTTAATTTTTTTGAGTTCTTTGTATATTCTAGATGTTAGACCTTTGTCTGATGGATAGCTAGCAAATATTTTTTCCCAGTCTGTGGGTTTTCACCCTACTCTATTGGTGATTTCTTTTGCTGTGCAAAAACTTTTTAATAGCATGTGGTCAGGCCTCCCATTCTATTCGTTAGCTCCTGGAACAATCAGGTGAGAGAGAGGACAACATTCTCACAGTCAGCCTCAGACTCTGTGGCTGGATCTGGAGAGGTCCAGGCAGTCAGGGTCACATCAGCATGTGTGACCATATGAGTGAGGTAGCCAGGAAGAAAATTCCATCATTGTGGAGCTCTTCAGTGCTAAACTGTGGTAATGACTTGAGTGCGGACTTGGGAATGGTGGTCTAGGCCCTGCTTCTCACTGAATTGGGGGTGGAATCTCTATCCTAACCAGCCTTACTTTTTCCTGTTTCTAAAATGGAAGCTGCTACAAGTCATTGTTAAGACAAGTGCAGGATGAAGTCTTATAAGAAGAGCATAAGAAGGCATCCATCCATCCATCCATCCTTCCCCCCACTTATCCATCCATCCATCCATCCATCCATCCATCCATCCATCCATCCACTTATCCATCCATCCATCCGTCCATCCGTCCATCCATCCACTTATCCCTGATTCCTTCCAGGCATCATCAAACCTTATGCACTTCTTTGGTGAGGTAGTTCGGAGCAGATCCCTGCAGACAGAGATGAGTCAGAACTTCTGCTTCTAGGAGCTTCCAATCTCATTGGGGACAACCATCCTGTGGACGAAGAGGCCAGCAGTTTGTCAGTCTGGGCTGCTGGGGCAGATTTCATCAAAGTGGTGCACTTCAAGCTGGTCTAAGAGAGGGAGCTGGCCAGGAGGGTGGTAGGGGAAGGATGTCTCAGGAATGGGAATGGCCAAAACTGAAAGGGGTGTCGGGTACTTAGGGCCTCCTGGGTGAGTGTTGTGGCTGAGATTTGGTGGTAGCTGTGGGTGGGGGTTTCTGAGCCAGGGATGAGCATGCTGCTATATCCTGCTTCTGGTGGGTGACTCAGTGGGTCAGGGAGGGGCAGTGGGCATCCCCGGGCAGGCCCAGACGGGCAATGGGGCTGCTGGGACTGATGTGCTGCTTTGTCCTGTTCCCCCCAGGGGGACGTATCTCTTCTCTCTGCTCAGCTTTCCAGTGTCTCTTTTTTCCCAGCCAGAAGGCCTGTCCCACAGAGATGTGGAGCTGAGGGAGCACCCAGCCTGGCCCTTGTCATTCCCATTCAGCCACAGGAAGGAGCGATGCCATCATTTGCATTTCAAACCCTCTATCTCCTCACATCTCCCCTTAATAAGAGCCAATTACACCTCTGCCCCAAACTGCGGGTTGCCTGCCTGTCATCGGACTTTCATCCTGCTTGGGGTGGGGAGGAACTTCTCCCTTAAATGTCACATTTAGCATATGCAAATGTAGAGATAATTGTCCCTAATGGAAAATGAACTCACCTGCTTGCTGTGAGCTCCAGACAAAGCAGATGGCGATGAAATGGGCAGGAGGGCAGGCTTGGGGTCTGCTCTTCTGTCCTGCCTCAGTGGGGCCCCTGGCCTTGCCCACCTCTCTCCCCTATCTGGAAGTGCTGGTTGGCAGGTGTCACCATTTGATACCAAGACCTGGAGGGTGGAGGGAATTGCTCAAGATCAGAGACCGAGCCCAACTTCAGGGGAAACCAGAGTGGAAGTGTACAGCAGCTTCCAGCAGGAAGGCGAGTCCCAGGAGTCAGGTGATTCTGCAGCCAGGCAGACCAGAGTCATGACAGCCTTGGGCTCTAGCGCTTGCTGGCAGTTTGCTGGCAGTGTATCTCCTCAGTAGATGATGATTTCCCATGTGGGAGGTGTGCTTGGTAATCTGGAGGGTGAGGGGAGAAAGCTGGACAGGGAAGGAGCTTTGGAGACTGTCCTGGCCACTGGCCCATGGAGTGTAATCTCTCCATATTTCTGGTTATGTTCCTTTCAAAACTATGAGTGGAGACAGGATGCATTCGGAGGGAGCGAGCTCTCTGTCACAGGCAACATGCAAGCCACACAGAGGGCCCTCCGAGTGTGCCGTAGTCCAGAGTGAGGGTTTCTGGGAGGAGAGAAGCTCTCTTTGAGAATGAGCCCTAACTGGCCCACCCTCCAGGCCTGAGCTGGCCACAGGAGGGGGAGTTCACAGTGCCCCAGGCCCGGGTGAGATTGGAGATGTGGCCTAACTTGCTCCAAGAATCCCATTCCCCAGTTCTAGAGTCAGGGTTAAGGTTGTCCCATCCTAAATCCTGCCTGGCCTTGGAGCCCTCTCTCCACCCCTGGGGAAGTGTTGGTGCTGTGGATTTGGAAGACCTGGAGGCAAGTCCTAGCCTGTCCCCTGGAACATGACACATCCCCTGGGAGTCATGCACCCTCAAAAGTGGACTGGACATTGCTATAGCTGCCTCCTTGTGGTGTCACAGGGATGCTGCCAGAGGGCGCACACATGGGAGGGACTCTGTCGAGATTTGTTTTACAAATCACTCGCTCTGTTCCCTGCCCCTTGCCTGCGGAGGGGCTTGACTGTGACAGCAAGCCTCCGGCTACCTGTACTCTGACCACCACTCCTGTCCAGCTGCCTCATTGCCTCTTGCTGGGTCTTTCTGATGGCCAGTTTAGCTCAGCCCACCTCACTGCTGGCTGACCCAGGAATGCTGGTGACCTTGGGTAGGTGACACTAGAAATCTCCTGCCGTATTTCCCCGGGCTTCCTGGAGAGTCTTGGAGGATAAGCAACTTGCTCTGGGTTGCACAGTGAGGTCAGAGCTTGGCTGGTCTCTCTCCAACCTCAATGGCCCAGTTCTTCCGCTGTCACAATGAGGTACATCTCTGTGGGGTGTGGAGGGCACAGCTACTCCAAGCTGAGGTCACAGCTCTCAGCACCCAGGCAGCATCGGTCACACGCAGGGCTGAGAATCAGAAGTTAGGACTTTGGTCTGATCTGGACCACAGCCAGGAATGGACAAGTACTTTGTTAAAACACTGAGATTGGGGACTGCTTGTTTCTAGAGCAAAACTGAGCCCATGCTGACTGATTCCAGGGACCATCAGTGTGAGAAGGGGTGAGTTTCAGGCACTATGTATATAGGGACGGTGTGTCTTTCCAGAAGCAGCACATTCCAGCCGAAGGCGAACAAATGCATAATACTTAAAAACACCATGCTGGCCCCATGACTCAGCCTGGGTCAGCAACACAGCCTTTTCTTCTGAGGGTCTCAGAGATGGCAGGCGTGGGCGGGTGTACAGACAAGGGTTGGGCCGGAGCTGTTCCCTGATTCGCAGAAATCAGTGGCCAGGCAAAGAGCCAGGGCTCAGAGCTCTGACCACAGTGGCTTTCTCTGATGGCTGCTGGAACAGGGGAAGGCAGGCATGATGGCATAGGGAACCAGCCCTCTTGAGTCATCCCCAGGCCCCCTGCTGGGCCAGCTGTCTCTGAAGGAGCTGCTGGGCACTGGGAGGCAGGCCGCTGGCTGACAGACTGTGCTGAATCACAATGGGAGTCCCGATCTCCCATAAGACCTTGCAGAAGCTTCCTCCCAGCTCTGGGCTCCCCGGCCGGTCTTCAAGCCTGCCCGGAAGCTGACTCCTTGTGATTAATGTGCACTTCCCCTCCTCAGGGCCCTGTGCTGAGGGACGGATGGGATGTGGCTTTGGCCACTGTGGGCAGCGCTGGGGTTTGGGGAGCTTCGGAGTGTGGGCTGCAGCTGTTTACTTGGCAGGGCCTCGCTTGCAGATGCGACGCTGCCCGGTGGGTGGGTCTGGAGGCCGAGAGGTGCGGTGGGCACAGGGAGAAGTTAGTGCCATCACCCCTCCTCAACAAGGGCCCACGTGCTCCTGGAGGACTCAGCCCTCCTTCAGACCTGCTCTGCCTCCAGCTGTCTCCAGAGGCCGGTCAAGTTTCTTCCTGCCCTTGTCCCTCCTGGATGTGACTCCCAAGGCCTCTCTTACTTAAGCCAGTGTGGTTTTGGTTTGGGGGTTGAAGCAACATTGGGCTCAGACCCAGGCTCCAATTATCCTGGGCAGTGGAATTCGGAGCTGGGAGAGGCCAGTCTTGGAAGAGCTCTTAGCTAATGGAAAGATGGAGCAGTGAGCTCCTCCCTGCTTAGCTCATCTCCAGGGCTTGGGCAGCTTTCCCTCTTCCTCGAATGCAGCCCTGGGCTCCAGGATGTGCGCTCAGCCACTCTGGGTGGGGGTCCTCCTGTCCCCCTGAGATACTTTCTATTCTTTCCCTAGAGGGGTCTGTGAGAGCTCTCCTGACCGGGAATGAAAGGTTGTGAGGAGTAGAAGCAGGGCGCCTCCTCAAGATACCGGCCGAATATGGTGAGATGAGAGAGCAGAGAAGCTCATGTTGTCAGTGCTGAGTAGTTTTGTGCTTATTGACATGAGTAATTTACCCATTTCTTCTTCCATCTCTCCATTAATTTATTCATCTTCCAATCAAGTCATTCACTCATCCATTCATCACATATCTATCCATCATTCATCCGCTCATCCCTCCACCCATCCATCCATTACACTATGCTGTCATTGTCCTCTCCGTACAAGCATTCATCTAAGCATCTATCTGTCTATGAATAAAATCCATCCATCCATCCATCCGTCCATCCATCTGTCCATCCATCCATCCGTCCATCCGTCCATCTACCCATCCATCCATCTACCTATCTATTCATCCATCCAGTCACCCTCCTCTCTCTCCAAGCATCCATCTAAACATTCATCTCTCTGCATCTTCTATCCATCCATCCACCCATCTTCCTCATCATCTCGGTGAGTACTTGCTATGGGCCAGCCCTTGTGCCCATTGCTAGGATACCGAGACGTAAACAGTTCACCAGCCCTGCCCTGTAAATTCTCTAGGTCTGGTGACCAAATATGCATGTAAACGTCAGTGTCTCCTCAGCCACATCACGTTATAGCAAATTTGAAATTTGCTCCATGAATCCAGAGGATTAACTGACTCCACTTCAAATGACCCCTCCTGTAGGCCACGTTCTCTGATTTCACCATGTGCTATGGGAACTTGACAGGGAGAAGAGAGGCCAAAGGGCATTTTTAGCAGCTGGAGGAGGCTTTCTGAGGGCAGAGCTCTATAAACACAGCATGTTCGGGAGATACGGCCCTGTGGCCGTGGGGCTGGAGGAGAAGGGTCCCTGCTGGAGAGCTAACTGGAAAATCACATTGAGAGGTTGTAGAGGGCCTTGAAGCCAGGCTGAGCTCTTGATGTCACCCTGTGGTCCCTGGGGCACCAGGGAGCAGCGGGAAGCAAAGGTGAAGCCCTTCCACATGTGTGCTTTCAGAAGATCATGGAGGAAGCAGAACTGGGTTTGGCTCCAAACCTGCCACTTTCTCATTTTGTCACCTGGAACCTATTTCCTTTTCTTCAAAGAGCAGCAGTGCCGTTGACCTCACTGGGTTGCTGTGAGTTACAAAGTGATCTTACCTGAGTGGTACCTGGCACGGTTCTTGGCACATGGCAGATGCCTGATAACCACTTTATTCCCGGCTCAGCTGGGCCCTGGCTGGAATTGGACTTTGGGATTTCTGCCTCTGGTTCCAACTCACAGTGCATATTAGAACTCACTTCATCTCCACGGGCTTCTGTTTCTTACCCACGAAATAGTCATCCAAGCTGCCATCTCCACAGCCTGCTGGAAGGAAGGGACATGGTGATGACGGCCTGGCAGGTTGTCTGGGCTGCAGGTGCAGTGGTGGTACTAGCCTCAGCCAACCAGTGATGTCCCACCTGAGGAAAGGTCTCTGGGACCGCACAGTGACCCCAGGGGAACTGGCACCGGGCCACTCGAAACTCTCTCCACCCGAGTGGCTCGCGAGAGCAGCGGGCCAAGGCGAGACCCAACACGTTTGCGCGCTCGGCAGCCCGCCTTGCCCAACGCCCTGTCTCTGTGCCACCCCCACTAGCTGCGGGGCTGGGGCTGCTGTCCACCACGCCTGCCTGCCCCTCCACACTGACCTTGGCTGCTGCCTGACCTTGGATCCAGATGGGGCAGGGAGGAAGTCAGGGAAAGGTGTGTTCAAGAGAAGAGCTACATCCTTAAAGGCCCGCTCCACCTGCCCACTTGTGGGCCGCCAGGAAGAGGGGCTTGGGGGCCTGTCACTGAGCCGCTGGGAGAGAACAACATTGACCCACAGGTGCTATCCGGGGGCTGAGAGAAGGTGGGGAAGGAAAGACCTTGGCAGAGTGTAACTTGCCCATAGTCAGTCCCCAGGGTAATATCAGAGTCACACCTACTTAGTACCTGGCCTTGTCCAAAAAGACAATAATGGTCTTCAGCAGAAACAAAAGACAGATCAGCAGAAGTGCCTTCCAGAAAGACATAAAAGCTTCTGGGAAACTTGGAACCAGACAGGTAACAGCAGCAGCTAGACCCCATGAATGCCATCTCTTTTCACACGGTCCTTGCTGGGCTACACACACACACACACACACACACACACACACACACAGAGGCACAAGTGCATGTACATACATTTAGACAACACATGGACACTGTGTTAGCTTTCTGTCACTGTGGCAAAATACCAGAGAAAATCAACTTAAAAGAGGAAAGGTTCTTTTGGGGTCAGTTTTGGGGGTTCAGTCTATGCTTGGCCTGCTCTGTTGTTTCTGGGCCTTCCCAAGGCGGAGACATCATGTTTCCTCTGCCATCATGTGTGGAAGGTTGCTCACCTCATGGCAGCCAGGAAGGGAAGAGGGAGAGAGAGAGAGAGACAGACAGACAGAGACAGAGACAGAGAGAGACAGAGAGACTGAGAAAGAAAGAGAAAGGATGGAGTTGGGGACAAAATATACCCTTTAAAGCCACTCCCTTCAACTTGGCCCAGCCTCCTAAATTTCTGTCTCCTCCCACTAATGCCGTCAGATCATGCATCCCTCACTAGGTCACTCTGCTGGTGAAGTTGGAGTCTTGATGGCCCAATCACCTTCCAAAGCCCATCAACTGGCAACCAAGCCCCAGCAGATGGCCTTCCGGGGACATGTGAGACCCAAACCGTAGCATACAGCACAAGGATGTTCAGCAGGTATGTCTAGGTTTCCCCCACACACGTACAAACAGATGTACCCGCCTGAGTCTGCGAGCCACATACTCACCAGCAGCCCCTTCGCCGATGATGCAATCTCATGGGTAAAGCTGCCCCACTGACTTGTGTTGTCCCTCATCCTCCTGCAGAATGTCCCAGAAAGTCTCACGTGCTGAACTCGAAGCTCTTCAGATCTGGAGAAGACGGGAGATACTGTCAACTGCTCCTGTCCACTACCCTCACCTGCTCACTTGAAGACCAGAAAGCTGAGGCACAGAGGGGCAGGGAGCTTGCCACACTAGCTCTGTGACCTTGCCTGAGACGGGATTCTTGTCATGCTCCTGAACAGCCCCTTTACGATCAGCGCTTTTTCCTCTCTTTTCTCTGCTCTGGCCTCAGGACCTAGAAGCCCCCAGGTCATGCAGCCCCTCATTGCATTCTCTCTCATTTGGGGCAAGAGAGAGGTGAAGTGCCCCACTTTTGAGGCAAGACAGAGCGGATGACAGATGGGTGGGCCACCTAGCAGTGGGGCCATATGACAGGCCAGAAGCCCACAGTCATTCCCAGGAGAGAGGGAAGTGTCCAGAGCTGGTTTACCCACTGGCACCTCCAGCTCAGAGCCTATGGGTGACAGTCTTTGCAAGAAAATTTGATAGCTGGGAAAAAATGATCAACCTTCAAAAATGACTGCAGAATCAAAATTAATTGATGTTTAATTGAATATGTGCATAACGTAACATCATGTCAACTTGTTAAATTGAACTCACCTCGGCGGCTATGAAGTTATATGTAAATGATATCTGAAGTGGGCTGTAGGCGCATCCTGATGTGTTTATTTTGATGTGCTACGACGTTCTACAGTGAGAGGGTGGGGTTGTGAGAGTCAACGCCAGCTCTGTGGGTGTGGAGTGAGGGTGGGGGACGCTGTCCCCACTTGAACTGTGACCTGACTGCCCTGCTACCTTCCGACTGTCATGCTACCTGACACCCTCTGGGGACCTCCTTGGAGAGCTTAGTCTTATTGCACCGTAGATAGGTGAGCTCAACTCCAGCCTCCTCTTTGAGCTGATGTGCTAGAATCTTCCTGGACAGTTTGGGAAACTCATATGGTGGCTTGGCATGCTCTGCTTGTCCTGGCCTGTTTCCCTGGGCTGGGGGTGTGGATGGGTGAGGCAGGACAGCCTGGAGAAGAGGAAATGGGAGGCTGAACTTTTGTCCTCGTACCTGAGGCAGCTATGAGGGCCCATGGCCAGAGCATTTGGGACACAGAAGCACTAGATTTGGGGTGATTAAAAGGAAGAATGACAGCTAATCTGCTAAAAAATAGTACAGTGTGGCTCACTTCTACCCAGGGCTGCTCTAGGGGCATTTTTGGGAGCTTGAGTCTGTCTTCTCTTCACCTTGGAAAGTCAGGTTCAGTTTACAGGCATGGGCAATGGGGCTGGGAGGCTCAGGAGGACTGAATGAGTCAGGCGCTCTCTGTTGAGAAAGCAGCTCTGGGTGGGGGCCAAGCCTTTCTGACTCCTTGCTGGGTAGCACTCCCAGCCCCGCCCTGCTTTGTGCCATCCTTGGAAGGACTTTGGCAAAAGCACGCATGGATTGTTCCAGACCTTGCATTTCCACATGACTCCTGACTCCACTTGGGGACCCTCCATTGCACAGCTGGTGTGAGCCCAGCTTGTCCTGATGTGGTAGGTGGTACTGACAAGGGCCATGGGGTCTCTCACCTGTCCCCTTCCTGGGCTGAGACTGTACCGCAGTGACCGGTTCTGGCCAGTGTGCTGCGTCCTTTCCAGGTGCAGCAGGGCCCTTTGCCCTAGTGCAGCGTGGGCTCCAAGCTTCTTGATTCCTCTGGTCCAGGGAGCCATGGACTTTTCGTATTTGTAATTTTGGTGTGGGAGCAGCTGAAGACATTTTACGTTTAGAATTTTATGAAACTTTTCACAGAAAAGGCCTCTCAGATTGCATAAGTTTTGCCTGCAAAACCTGGATGTGCCCATGTGGTCAGGCAGTTAAGGGATGTGTACCTCCTGATGCAGTTTTCTCCCACTTTGCAGGCGCCTTGGAGGTCAGCCAAAGCCACAGGGTGAAGGAGAGCTGTCTGTATGATGTAGACCCCCATGTGAGTGAGGATGAAGCTGTCCTGGTGGCTTAGTACAGATTCTGTTGCTATAACAAAATACTTGGGACCAGGTAGTTTACAATGAATAGGCATTTACTTCATGATCTCAACTAATCCTAATCACTACCCAAAGTCCCCACCTTCAAGTATCATAAATATATGACTTTGAGGATTAAGTTTCCAACACATGAACACATTCAAACCACAGCATGTGGGAGGCCACTGAGATTTGGGGATGTATTTGTTAAACAGCATAATTTACAATGATGACTCATACACAGAGGTGGAGATCAAGGCTTTGTCCTTTGGACCAGGTAGTGTAGGTGCTCACAGAGCTGTGGTGGAGGGGCAGAGACCAAGTATGTGGACTCCAAATTCAGAGCCCTGAGCCTGGGAGGCTTGGGTTAAGACCAGCTATCCCAGAAATTTCATGGAAGCCAGTGCATCTCCCAGAGGACCTTCAGAATGAGCAGTAAGTGCCCAAGGGCTGAACCCATAGCCTGGGGACACACAGTGTGGGAGCAGGAGGTGAGTGGTAGGTGCTCCCATTGTTAACATTACCACCCGAGCTCCTGTTGTTGTCAGACTGGGTGCAGAATTAGATTCTCACAGGGACTCCAGCTCTACTGTGAACTGCATGTGTGAGGGATCTAAATTGCTTGTTCCTTATGAGAATGTAATGCCTGATGATCTGAGGTGGAGCTGAGGCAGTGATGCTGGTGCCAGGGAGTGGCTGCAAATACAGATTTACATAAGCAAAGAGGTTAGACTGCACAGAGCCCATAATAAATTGATTGCTTGCAGACCCATATCAAAGTCCTATCAGTGAGTGGGAAGTGAAAATTAAGCTGCATGGTAGAAAGCTTTGTAGGGGCAAATGAGGTGACTCCCATTCTCCAAACCTGCTGTGTATAATACACAGTACCTGGCTATCCAGCAAAGCAATGAAACTTTCAAAATTGCTTCTCCACCTGGAGATCCAGCACCCTGCATTAAAAAAAAAGTCTTTTGAGTTAAAAAAAAAAAAGTGGACCTAATGAACAGAAACAATTATCGAAGACTACTTCTTCACCAAATGTGTTTACACTGAGAGTGTCACTCTCAAACCCATTGCTAAAGCTAAGAAGCCTTTTACTACTGGCGAAGGGTTGGTTCTGCCTGCTGCTGAGGACATTTTTGTAGTAAACTTTTAGAAGAGGCTGCAGTTCAAAAGGTATCAAGGGTTCCTCTTTCAGCCAGCAGCAGAATTAGACAAATTGATGAAATGGCTGGAGTGAAATTCATGCAAAATTGTTAGAGAAGATTAAGGAGTCCTGGTAACACCCAACCCAGGTTTAAGAGACTACTGATACTGACAAAATAACAATGCTTGTTTTCGTGTGATATATTTTTTAGAAGGATGCACATGAAGATATGTTACATGTCCTTTTGTTTCCAATCAACATCACAACTACAGAATTATTCAAGATTTTGAATGATTAAATATCAGGAAAACTAAATTGGTCCTTTCGTGTTGGCATATGCATGGACAGAGTAGCTGCCATGACTGGATGGCTGTCTGGTTTCACTATTCTGGTCAAAGAAGTCACTTCTGAATGCGAGTCTACACACTGTGTCATCCAAAGAGAAATTCTGGCTAGCTGAAAAATGTCATCTGAACTTAACAATGTTTTTCAGGATGTGATGAAAATTACCAACCACATTAACGAGCATGCCTTTTGCTCACATCTATTTGCCTAGCTCTTGAGGAGATGGACACAGAACATATACGTTTTCTCTAATACACAGCAGCGAGATGGTTTTCTAAAGGTCGATCACTAGCCAGAGTTCTTGAGTTATGGAAGTTGCCCCAGAGATTTCTTTTAGGAAAATCAGTCACCATTTAGCAGTAAATTACAGGGACACAGATTGGGTCAAAAAATTTGCTTACTTGTGTGACATATTCAGTGAACTCAGTCTGCTATTTCAGGGAAAAATGACAACTGTGTTCAAGTCGGCAGATAAAGTGGATGCATTCAAAGCCAAACTGCAATCATGCGGGTGATGAATGAATGATGGGCTTTTCAACATGTTTCCAACATGAGCAGAGATTTCAGACGTTAGTAGAGATAGGTACATGATCAACTATCTCAGCTTTGAAAAGAATTTGAGCATTCCATCCCAACCACAAAAGACCCCCAAAGTGGGAAGGATGTATCTGCAACCCATTCGTGAGTAAGCCAGGCGAATGTACTTTGTCCATGCCAAGACTGGATCATCTACTTAAGATTTAAAATAATGGTCATCTTAAAAGTATTTGAGGGCTGGGGATTTAGCTCAATGGTAGAGCACTTGCCTGGCAAGCACGAGGCCCTGAGTTTGGTCCCCAACACTGTCCTCCTCCACTAAAAAAAGTATATTCGAGACAATTTCAAATTATCGTACATTGTGGATTAAAGTCAAGGTGGAATATTCTGAGATTGTCGCAAAAGCACTGAAAAGCTTCTATTTCTAGCCATCTATTTTTGTGTTTGTTTTTTTTTGTAGTGACAGCAACTAAAATGAGATTATGCAGACTGGACATAAACAACACACTTTGGGTGTTATTGTCTCCCATCACCCCCAAATGGGACTATCTAGTTGCAGGCAAACAAGCTCTGTGCTCTCATAGATTCTGTATTATGGCAAGTTGTATATTCATTTCATTATGTGTTACAATATAATAATAGTAGAAATAAAGTGCACAATAAATGTAAAGCACTTGAACCGCACCCCCTATCTGTGTGAAAATTTTCTTCCATAAAACCAGTCTTTAGTGCCACAAAAGTTGGGGAGCACTGATCTAAAGGCAGCATCCTCCCCAACTGTGCCTCAGCCATGCACAGCTTGGCATTCATTCCTCAATAGTTCATGGGGACAAGAGTGGGGCTATATGCTCTGTGAGTACTGAATCCCCCTTATCTGTGGTTTCACTCTCTGAGGCTTCGGGGACCCACAATTCACTGTGGTCCATATATACTACATGGAAAATTCCAGAATGAAATTCACGAGCTTTAAATCACAGGCCGTTCTGAATACTGTGATGAGATCTCTCCTTGTCTTGTTCCATCCTGCCCAGAATAGATAGGAATCATCCCTTTGTCCAGAAAATCCATGCTGTATATGCTACCTGCCCATCAGTCACTTAGTAGCTGAATCAGACTGACTGTCATGGTGTGGCGGTGCTCGCGCCCAAGTAGCCCTTATTTTATTTAATATTGGCCTGGAAGCATAAGATTAGTGATACTGGTGATTTGGCTATGCCAAAGAGAAGCTATAAAATGCTTCCTTTAAGTGAAGGGGTGGAAGTACAAGGTGGTACTGAGGGGAGGCAGAGACATATAATTTTTATTATATCATATTGCATAATTATTCTATTTTATTGTTAGTTAGAAATCTCTAAATGTGTGTAATTTGTAAATTTAACTTTATCATAGGTTTGTATGTCTCAAAATAAGCACTATCTATAAGGTTAAGTGCTATCTCTGGTCTTAGACATCTGCTGACGGTCTTGGAACGTATTCCCCAAGGAGAAGGTGGGATTACTATTATACTCTTCTGCCTACAGGTGAGCACATACGTGTCGCCATGTGTGCATGAATGCTGCGGAGATTATCCTACTTGGTATGATGGAAGGAAAAAAGGAAAGAATTGCAAGTGGCGGTCTGGCAGCATGCGAGGGCCTGCGCTGGCCTTCAGTGTGCTGTGTATCTCACAGTTTCTGTAACAGCGGCTCTTGCGTTAGGACTTTTTCCCCTTTTAGTTTGTTAGTGCTGGTGCCACCTGGTTAAAGGTTTCGTGGCAGTGGTGAAGTCCTCAACTGAGAGGGCCTCAGCACCCTGACTCTTTGCCATGTGATGTCCTGGCCTGGCCCGTCCACAGCCCCCCTCTTTGGCCTGTGCTGCTCCCAGCTGTCAAGACCAAAGCAGTCAGCAGGGCGTGAGCCGGGGTGGATCTTGCTTTCTTAGAGGCTTCCAGGAGCGGAACCGCGCTCTGACCCGCTCTGCTCCCACCGCAGTCTGAGCACGCCAGCCCTGCTGGGTGTGCAGAGCTGTATTAATGAGCTCCAGCCCTGCAAAATGCCAGCTGCTGCTGCCCTCTGCTCTCTCCTGCTGCCGGGTGAGCAGCTTGGCAACTCCCTTAGCTTTAGATGGCAAAGGCTCCTCCTGAACTGAAGCTCATCTGGAAAACTCTCCTCTTGCCGTGGGCCAGGGTCACTGGAAACAGAGGCTGAAGCGTGCGTTCTTGTACAAGCGGTACGCGGAGGGGAGTTCTCTGGAGACTCGGGGAAGGCAGTGAGAGAAGTAGGCTGGGAGGCGAAGGAGCTAAACAGACTATAACTGCATGAAATTCAGCCTTTGCCTCACCTTTCCCTGGGTGGGGGGAGCTCGGGAGTGTGCACCGTACCAGAGATTTGTCCCGGCTTGAAGCGAGCTGGCTGGGGTTTCAACCCTGGCATCAGTAAGTCACTGGCAGAGGGCTGCCTCTGGGAGAGGTGGCAAGTTCCCAGGCGTCTTCAGGCAAGATTGCTTCCCTCTGCTGGAGAAGAGACAGTGCATGTGGTTAGCAACCAGTGCCCATCCTTCAGCACCGGGGGGCAGGGAGGCGGCTCCATGGCACGGGGCGTCTGAACGGTCGCTGGTCACATCTGTGACACCTTCTTTGGCCATCTCTTCTCTCCGAGGATGACCTTGTGTTCATCCCAGATTCAAGCCTACTTGGTTTACTAAAGCTGGGGTTGTCTGGACCTACTCTGTGCCAGGCTCCGCTCCAGTGCACCCACAAACAGGCTGCCCAGCGGCCCGGTCTGATCCTTGGGCACTGCCTCCTCCCTGCCCAAGACCTGCCCGAGGCTGCGTTCACCAGGCTGTGTCTTTGTGTCTGCCCCACAGCAGAGGAGGGACAGCCTGGTGAGTGGGTCTTTTCTTATGCAAAAGGAATTAAAAGCCCCACTCTCCTTGGGGTGGGTAAGGCAAGGTGGAGGAAGGGTCTGATAGGCAGACATGGTTTTTTCCTTTTGCAAACTCTGTGTGCCAAGCAGAAGGGACAGCACAGAGCGCTCTTTCTCCTGCCCTCCCCACTACCGCCGCCCGCTCCCTCCCTGTTGGGTTGTCTCAGCTGCAACCCTGGCCCTGTAGCTACTGCTGGGGAAAACAGAAAACCACAGCTATGCGGCACCAAACAGGCCTGCATCATGTTTACGAAATGACAGTCCTGGGCTTGTCTCCAAAGAGGCTGGGGCTCCCTACGGTAACTCAGACAGCCCTTCCATGTCCAAGGCTGGGCTTTGCAGGCTGGGGAGGGGCTGGAAGGGCCCTTGGTCTCTCATTTCATCAAGAGGTCCAGAAATGGGAGTGGGCTGGCTGAGGTCATAGGAGCCCTGAGATCTGAATTCGGGCACATGGGAGGGAGGCTGAAGTTGAGGTTCCCTGGCGAGGGGATGAGGTTGAGACTCACGTTGAAGTTCGAGTTCAGCCCTGCCTCCCTGCTCCCCTGTGTCTAATCAGCTGCTGGTTTTCAACCTGAGTCATTTTCTTATGATGCACAAAGAAGGTAAGGCACAGACCGTGCCCCGGTCGGCTTCCGAGCAGCACACCCAGGGGAGCTCCAGTTCTTCAGCCTCACCCCTTGGAGGGTGCAAAGGGGCGAGACCTGTGTCCACTAGGGAGGGAGTCTGGAAAGTTGGGAAGGGCTGGGCTTTGCATGGAGCCCTGGAGGAGCTTTTCTTCCTTCCCCAGCCCCACAAATTCCACAAGGAGCCTTTCTCTGTGCATTCTCATCAGACAGGACATCACCTCACGTCCTGCATCTGCACGGCGTCTGATAACTTCTCTTCTTTCCATCCTCAAATTGCCACACCGGTGCCCACCTTTCCTCTCTCTCCACCTGGAAAAGGAGGAGACTAGCACTTCCTTCCTGCCCTTCCTGTGCTGTGCCCACCCCGGCATGGCCCCAACAATGAGCCTATCTCATTGGTGGCTCTATCCTCTCCTTGTCCCTGCTGTCCTCATGACTCTACTTCTCCGAGAAGTCTGGTGGCGTGGCACACTTTGCTCCCAAACTTCTTCCCACCTGGTCACTTATTCCCCTCTGCTTAGATGCTGTGGAAGTCACCAGTGCGTGGTCCGAGCTTCATCTTATTACATTTGGTTCCTGCCCTGCATCTGACATTGTGGTCACTTCCCCTGACCCCCTTTTTGGCTCTGTCATCTATCCCTTTCTTGGATCACCTGTTGAACTGCTCCTCAATTTCTGTCAATGCTTCTTCCTCTGTCTCATATCCAAAATGGGTTCTTCCCTTGCTTCCTTACCTTGGTTTTTTTTGCCTAGGAAAGAAATTTGAAATAAGAAAAACAGATTTATTCCCGTGGACACACCTATGTCTACACCTATGTCACACACTCGGACCTTCCTCCCCTGTTCTGGATTCACTTGGACCATTCCCCAGCAGGACTCCCTGGGTGTGTCCCAAGCGCCTAGCTGGTCATCGCTGTCACCTGTCTCCCTCATTCTTGGTTGAAGTCAGTCACCCAAGTCAGCAATCTGAATCTCATTCTTTTGGTAGGTTGAATGATGTCTCCTTCCCCCAAGATGTTGGCATCCAAATATTTACAGTCTGTGAATATTACCTTAGGTGGCAAAAGAGACTTTGCAGATGTGATTAAATTTAGGATTTCGAGGTGGGGAGATGAACCGACTATCTGGGAAATTCTGTTGTAATCGCAGGGGTCCTTAGAGGGGAGGCAGGAGGGTCAGAGGAAGTAGAAGGAGTTGGGACACGTGAAGCAAGAGGCTGGAGTGAGGGCACCATGATTTGCAGAGACCTGGCAGCTATCAGAGGCTAGAGAGCAAGAGTGGTTTCCCTTCTGAAGTTTCTGGAAGGAGCCAGCCCTCCTGACAACTTAATTTTAGCCTTATAAGACTCGCTTTGGACTCCTGACTCCAGAACAGTGAGAAAACACTCATAACAATCTTTCAGGGCAACTGTAGGAAATGAATACAATCCTACTGCTATTTCTCCAGCAACAGCTGCATTCATTTGGCCCCAAATCCTATCAGTTTTTCTCCAAACTACTTTTTAGTTTTATTGCTCCTTTTGTCCTCAAGTCCCTGCCATCGTTTCTCCCAAGAGTTCCTACCCTGATCTTTTAATGGATCACCCTGTCTTTCTAAGTTATCCCTCCCATTGTTCAAGATTTGGGAGCTGATCTATGGTTTTTTAGTTTTATTTTTCAATATTTGTAGTATTGGGGCTTGAACCCAAGGGTGCTTTACCACTGAGTCACACCCCCAGCTTTTTTAATTTTTTATTTTGAGACAGGGTCTTGCTAAATTTCCCAGGCTGGCCTTGAACTTGTGATCTTCCCGTTTTGTCTTCCCAAGTAGCTGGGATTACAGGCAGGTACCACTGTGCCTGGTTGATCTATGCTTTATGGGAAAGATATTCCCCTCTTCCACAGCTTTGGATTATACTCTAAAGCAGGGAGTTGAATTATTTAGACCAATGAGAGCTGTAAAATGTGCTCCATGATTAGTTGCCAGCCTCTCACTTCTGCCTTGATCCCTACCTCGCGCCCTACTATTTAGTCACATGGGGTAACGGCAGCAGGAACATTGACTGTTGCTTTGAGAATCTGGACCTCCTTCGGGGTTCAGCTTTATCATCCATCTCATGAAAGGGCTGGTCCAGATGGGCTCAAAGATCTACGGAACTCTTAGCCAGTTGAACTCAGCAGATTTTATGGACCTGCAGTGCTGAGAAGGTACCTTAAGAGACTGTTTCACCCACCTCTGTCTTGGGGATGGATGTGCCTAATGGGCTGTGTTTTCTAATGGTGCTGTCACAGACTTGGTCGGTGTGCATATGTGTGCTGCATATGTGGGCATGTGCTTGCGTGTTTTAGGGGGAACAACAGAATTTTAAATAGTTTATTAAAGAGCTGCTAAAGGCGCCTTGGATATGAAATTTCTCCAGGAAAAAAAAAAACACTCTATTTTGATGATTTAAGTGTTAATGATTCAAAACCATATGGATCACATTTCCCTCCCATCCGCATTTTTTTTTTTTTTTTTTTTAATTTTCAGAGAGACTGCTTAGGGCAAAACGCACTTAGGATTCTATTGATCCAACAGCATTGCAAGGGCTGCTCCCCAGATCTGAGAGAGAGCTGGGCTGCTGGGCCAGGACGTGGGCCTTGCCTGGGCCTGCTTCACACGGGCTCCAAGGAAAGCCACGCTGGACGTCTGGGGAGAGATCACAGTACACAACTTGGTGGGGAAAAAATGCTGCATCCCGGTGGGCTTTTTTTTTTTTTTCTTTTTTTCTTTTTCAAAACCTCCAGAACTAATTTTAAAATGACTTAGGTTTTGGCAGACTGAAGAGGTGTTAACTCAAACCCGGGTGGATTTCAAGGGAAATGTAATTAGAAAAATGCTCTCCTCGTTAGCCGGGAGACTGTGCCGAGCAGTAAAGATTCTTGTCGCGGAGTTGTTTAGTGAGATAAAACGTGCTGCCACCAGGGTCAATGCGCAGACGTGTACACAGGCTTCCCTTCCTCCCCTGCCGGGTCCAGCAGCCGTGCCCAGTAGGAAGAGAACAGTGCAGGGGCCCTGGAGGGGGCTCCTGCTCACGAGGACTAGGCTACAGCCGAGCCAGTTATCACAGGCCCCCCGTTAACCAGAGTGGGCTGGAGTAGGGGGACCTGCCTGCTCCTGGGGAGCACTTGTTGATCCATTCAGATTCCTGAGCCAGACCTCTTTCCAGTCCAATACGATGACAATGACAGCTGGCCAGATTGGTGTATCTCTGGCCTCAGAGCGACGTGTCACCTCGCAGCGCAGCAATTCAGGCCCTTCCCAGTGGGCTTCAATTTCCCTGGCTTGTGTTGTCTGGTTTCTTCCCCACACTCTCCGAAGTCCTGTTCTGCCCTTCCTGACTCAGGCATTCTGCTCGCAGGGGTACTAGGCTCTCTTTTGCCCCAGGAGGACAAAGAGCTTCCCCCGTGGAGAAGACCCTGTGAGAACCTGTCTTTACTTTCACTGTGGCCCTTGAGCAGAGTGGACACACAGCTGTACCTGCAGTACTGTGTGTTGTCCCACTTTGGATCTGAATCTTGGCCCCAGCTTCGAGCTCCTGGGAAGAAGGGACTTGTCAGAATGCTTGACATGTGGTTAAGTACTTACTCAACAAATGTGGAATGAATAAGGTAAACTTTGAGACTCTCTAGCACTATTTCTGTTACTTATGCATTTGGTCTATCAAATCACTACTCTGTCCACCCCTTCACTTATCCACCCATCCCCCACATCTGTCCATCCATCCCCCTTATCCATCTATCCATGTATTTACCCATCCGTCCGTCTACTCACCACTTGTTCATCCGTCTGTCCTTCCATCCATCCATTCATATACCCACCCATCTTCCCATCCATTTTTCCATCTACCCACCAGCCACCACTCTGTCTATCCACCCATTCATTCAGCCATCCTTCTGTCTACCCATCCATCTATCCATCCACCCATTCTTTCATCCCTCCACTTCCCCGGCATGCATCCATGTCCTTCCATCTACTACCACCTGTTCTCCACTCATCCATTCACCAGCCAGGCCCTCCTCATTCAACAGATTGAGTGCCTTCTCTGTAATCCTATTTATTATAAAATGCCTTTGGAACACTCCAAACCTATACACTCTACCAACCATGGACCAGCCAGTGAGCTTTATCTTCTCTTAATATTATACCATGTGTAATTTGGATTTAAAAAACACTATAGACATATTTGTGACTCCACATGCAGACTCCACAATTCTGTCCCTCTTCCTCTCTCTCCCAAGATGCTGTTTTTCATTTTCATGTGCTTTTTTATTTTTTAATCATGTGGGGTTTTTTTGCTTGTTTTTTTTCAGGTTTTAAGCTTTTATGTAACTGGTGTCCTACTGCATCTGTCACTTTATCCCTTGATTTGTTTTTGCTTATTGTTATGATCCTGCTGTACTTTGCATTTCTCTCTCTTCACTGAAGTACAACCACTTGTTTGTTGCATGTTCCTTTGGTCCCTCCATCTGAGCTGCAGGCTCCTGGGCAGCAGAGAGCACATCTGTGCGTTACTATTTCTCTGAGTCTGGCCTGGTCTTCATGGGTTGACTGCAGGGATGCCGAGACCATACCTACGCCTGTGCTCTCTGATGGGCACCCAGGAGAGGTGAGACTCAGTCCTAGTTCCTGAGGAGTAGCAGATGAGAAGACAGTGTACATTAAGAGCTGGGCTAGAGGTGGGGATGGGGCCTCCAGAAACACAAAGAACGAAGGAGGAATTTGAGGTGTGAGGGAAGAGGGTCAGGGAAGATTGTCAGTGTGTGATGGGCTGAAGCACTGAAAGAGAAGCAGAAGTTGTTCAGCTAGGTGAAGAGGAAGTAGGACATTCACTACAGGAGGGTGGCATGGTGGCCCCTTGGAGGTGTAAAACCCCTTGTCCTTATAGCCTGGCCTACTTCTATCAGGGTAATTTCTGTACTCAAGGCCTCCAGTCCCCTCTCCAGGCGGACATTTACATCAGCACGGGCCTTTGGAAGCTGTATCACATTCACCTTTTCCTTTCTTCATTTGTTCAGTCAACAGATATTTCCTGGGCACTGAGTATGTGCTGGGCTCTGTGCTCGCACCTAGACACAGCTGAAAGTCACGGGGAGACTGTTCTTGTTCTCAGTATTGTGGGAAGCGAGAAAGACAACAAAACAAACAACGAAGTAAAATGTCAGAGGGTGAGCAATCTCCCTGCAGAGCGCTTAGGGAGTCTGACAAGGCACTGAGTCATGGGTAAGCTACTTTCTTGGAGTGGCTAGATTGCCTCTCGGAGGACATGTATTAGTCAGTTTTCCATTGTAACAAAACACTTCAGCCTGCATCACATGAAGGAAAGAGGTTCATTTAGCTCACAGTTTTGGAGGCTGAATGTCCAAACAGTATGGTGCCACCTCTGGTGAGGGCCCCTCTGGCTGCTGTGTCACCTGATGGCAGATGGCATTATGATGTGGCACACGTGAGAGTGATCACATAAGACAGAAGGCCAGCAAGAGATTTTAAAAACAACCTACTCTTGCAGGAATTCACAGGGTTCCATGAGAACTTCCTTAATCCCTTTCGAGGACACGCCCACAATGACCTAACTGCCTCTCACTAGGCCGCACCTCTTAGAAGCCCACCACCTCTCACCGCACCACACCGAGGACCAAGCTTCCAACACGTGAACCTTTGGGGGACAGAGCACTTCTGAGCCACAGCAGGAGGGACACTGAATGATAGACCCGGGAAAGAACATGCAGGGGGCCAGAACTTGGGCTGGGGCTGTAGCTTGGTGGTAGAGCACTTGTCTAGCCTGCCAAAGGCAGCGCTGGAAAAAAGCGGGCAGAGAGAACTTTGCCTGCTTGGCTGTGCTTCTGCTGGGTGCGGAGGCAGAGTGGTGGGCCCGAGCCAGCTGCCAGATTGCACACGGCTTCTCAGAGCAGGCGAGGGGCTTAGGTTTGATTCTAACCGGACAAGGAGACTTCAGAGGGCTTTAAACAGATTGTGGATGGGATCCAACTACTCTTCAAGTTAATTGAAAGTAGAAGCCCACAAGTTGAATTCAAAGTGGAGGTAGGTGGCTCTTGTGCAGCCCAGGTGCAGATGGCCAGGGCTTCGCCCTGGTCACTTGCTGGCAGAAGGGATAGAGAGAGGTGGCAGTGGCCTGTGCCTCCAAGACAGAGTTGCTAGGTCTTGTTGAAAGGAGGGATGGAAGAGGAGAGGGAAGAGAGCAGTCGGGGATAAGGTGCAGGATGGCTGGGTGAACCTCTGGGTGGGTAGTAGGAGATGCGGTCCCTAAGGGAGGAGCAGATTGGGGTGGTTGGGAAGGGAGAGTCCTGCTTTGGCCTTGCTGACTTTTGAAAGGCTGTTGTCAAATCCAAGTCAAGCTGCCAATCAGGGGAGTCACGTTGAGGGTTGCAGGGGAGGTCATGGCTGCCTCAATCTGGGCCTCTGTTTTAGGAGTAAGAATGACTCTTGTGAGCTGGCAGGTGCCCCGTCCTGCCCTCCTGTTGCTCACACTCACTGTGTACCTCTGGAGAGTTAGGACTAATGCACCATTTTTGGCTGGGGAGACAGGCTCAGTGCAGGGGAGGCATCGACTGGCCTGAGACCACAGTGGCAGGGCCAGGGGGCTGCTCCGCTGCAGGCCCTTCACCTCCTGCAGGCTGCTTCCGTCCTGCTAGGTGACGAAGGCAGCTTCAGCCTGCTGCAGGTCCACTTCCTTCTCTGTGAAGGCCTGTTTCGCTTTACATGATGTATCTGAGGTCAAAGTGGCCAGAAGATGCCAGGGCCAGGGCTCAAGCCAGGCCTCACGTGCTGCCATCCCCCATTTGGTAAGGGACAGGAAGGATCTAAGCCTCAGAGGATAGAGAAAGGACTTCTGAAATCAGAGCTCACGTTCCTAAGTGCTTCCAGGGCTCTGGGCTAAGTACTACAAAGTACTACAATCTTGGAAAGTAGGTACCAGAATCATACCCATTTTACAAAGAGGAAACAAGGCACATTTTAATGAAATCACCCCCTTGAATCACTTGCTTGGGGTGAGGTGGAGTTGGGATTCCCAACCAGGAGAGAGGATAGTAAGCCTGCCCTTAGTCACTTCATTTGACAATAGTGACTTTCAGTGGACAGCAGTGACTTTAAATCACTCATCTGTTTCTGTTAGGCCTGGGGAAACCGAGGTGCTGCATGTGACCGGGTTCCAGCAGGAATACCAGAAGCCAAAGACCCACAGGCCCAGGGCTCGTGAAGAGGTTCTGGGAGAAGGCTCCCGGGGTCGCCCTTTGCTCTCTGTGCCAAGTCCTTGAGACCAGGAACAGTGGTGTCCTGGAGAAACAGGCATGACAGGCAGAGGCCCCGGCACAGTGTCTGTGACTGGCTCAGAGAATGGCTGGCAAGAAGAGGCTCAGGAA